>ML803638.1:181996-213829 GCA_009831015.1 Picea engelmannii
CCCCTCTATGTCTCAATCTCTCTCCCTCTCAAACTCTCTCTCTCTCTCTCTCTCACACACACACACACACATACACACACACACACACACACTACCCCCCTCTCTGTATTCCTCTCTCTCCCTCTCTTTCTCTCACTCCCACTCTCACTATGCTCCTCTCTCTCTCTCTCCCATCTTTCTCTTTTCCCATCATTCTACCTCTCTCTATCTCACTCTACCTATCTTACGCTCTTGTTGGATCTCTCCCTCCCTCCCCTTCTCTCCCTATCTGGCCCCCTCTCTCTCCTACATCTACCCCTTTATCCCCCTTGCCTGGTATCCCCCTCCCACTCTCCCCCCATTTCTCTCTTTACCTCTCTCTACCTCCCTTCCCTCTCTCTTCCCCCCTTCCTCTCACTCTCTCTCTTACCCCCCTCTTTGTCTCCATCTCTCTCCCTCTCAACTCTAACTCTCTCTCTCTATGCCCCTCTTTCTCTCTCCCCCTCTTTTTCTCTTTGCCCCTTGTAGAGAGAGAGAGAGAGAGAGAGAGAGAGAGAGAGAGAGAGAGAGAGAGAGAATGTGTGAGAGTGTGAGAGGGAGAGAGAGGAAGATAGAGAGGGGGGTAGAGAGAGAGAGTGTGTGTGAGAGTGTAAGAGGGAGAAAGAGGAAGACAGAGGGGGGTAGAGAGTGTGTGTGTGAGAGTATGAGAGGGAGAGAGAGAGAGAGAGAGGTTGAGAGTGACATGGAGAGAGAGGGAGAGGTAGAATGAGGGGTAAAGATAAAGACGAGGGGAGAGAGAGAGTGTGTGAGTGGGAGAGAGGGGGAGATAGAGAGGCGGGGTAGAGAGAGATATTGAGAGGAAGATGGTGAGAGAGAGGGAAGGGAGGTTTTTATAGCAAAAAATGCCACACCTATGCATTTTTTCCATGGCCCAACCATTTCCCAATTCTTGTTATACTTTTCCCCAAAAGACCTCTCAAGAATAATTTTAAAAACATGCCCTAAGAGCATATCTGGAGGTTTTCCTAGTGGAACAGGTAGACATCTATGACTTTCCTCACTACGACCCACAGATGCCCTTAATTTTGGTGAAAAATAAAATAATCTTGTGTTTTTGGGTGAGTTTTTTGGTTGGGATCGTTTCCCAACAACCCTTGACCATACACAACGTAATTCAACTCCCCAAACCTCTTATCTTATAACCTCTAGATTGATGGTCATGAGGGCCCCCCCCTCTCACTAGCTCTTTACTAAGATCAGTTTTTTCTCCTCTTTCCCCAGAGGAATTTCTCAATATGAAAGTTGGAGTTTTTATTTCTTGATTTCAAATCTCTCTCTTACACTTCTGATGTGTATGCTCTGATAGCTCTCTCATTAGTTATCAAGCAACTTCCTCTTTCTGTCACTTTCCATCTAAACTTTCTCCTTTTTTCCGTCAAGAATGTTAACCATCACAGTTATCGAAGTTCCCAATGTACATTTGGAAAAGCTATTGAGAATTCAAACGGTTGTAACTTCCGGCATCCAATGCATCTTGGGGGAGAAAACAAGAGAAGAAAATAAATCGTTGGAGGGAAAGTTTGACTACCAAGAAATGGGAGGAGAAAAGGAAAATGACAAGAGGGTTCTCGGGAGAGTTCGGAAAACATATGTTCCAAAGTAGTGCTTGTTGGCGGAACCAACATTGAGTCCTTGTATGTCATCATCCGTGCAATGGGCGGGAGGCTAGCAGTTAACAATTTCAGCCCTTTTTCATGTGTGGACAAGGCATTGGAAAAATAAATTACCCGAATATTTCTCCACCCCACCCGACCCGACCCTATTGATTGAGGCGACCATAATATTTTTCCATTGGTTGAGGTTGTATGAAAAGATTGAAGGACGAGAAAGCGACCCAAAGATTTCTAGGTTGTACGAAAAGATTTCTGGACGACTAGGCCACCCGAATATTTCTCCATTACTATCCTTCTCGGTCAATGCTTAATAACAGATTTCAATTTGAATAGTCAATTTCATTTAGAAACTTCTGCGTTGAAAGTGAAAATAAATCATTTTTTTCACTTTGAAACTTCCATTGTAAGTAAAAATAAATCATTTTTTTCCTATGAAAATGAAAATAGTTTATATTTTTTTGTATCAAATGATTATTGTACAAATCATTAATTATAAAAAAATTAACTTTTTACTTATCATTCTTTCAACACAATTACTATTAAAACATATTAATTTATTCTCCAAATAAATAATAACTAATAACAACATTCTTTAATATTAACATAAAAAACAAATAATTGTATGTGAATGTTGTTAGAATTGCAAATGCGGAAAACACAATTCACATATGATAATCAACAATCAATAGATAAGAAACACAGAGATTTCACGTGGTTCACCCAAATGTTGGGCTATGTCCACTAGGCATAAGTATCGGTTGTCTTATTATTCAGATCATGGATATTACAACAAACTTGCAAGCTCTCTCATATCCTCCCCCATATCATTTGCCTCTACGGGCTTACATAAATTTATATACATTTACACAAGAAATTGATTATTAAATGAAATCTCATCCATATTCTAACTTGGCCTTATTAGTTACAACCAACGTAGAATAATAGGATCTAAATCCATCCTTGGAGGAATTCATTGTCACCAAATTCAACAATCTCCACCTTGACAAAAATTAAACTGATACCTTGCTCCTTCCTTTTGTTCATCACCTTTTATGCAAGCCAAGAGAAGTCAAGAACCATCGTAGCTTCTCTAAAAGTACTGGTTTTGTGAACATGTCTGTGCAGTTCTCTTTTGTATGCACTTTCTTAAGAGAGACTCCACATTTATCGATGACCTGTCTTACAAAATGGTACTTGATAGGTATATGTTTTGTTTTACTGTGGTAGGTTGGATTCTTATCCAATTGAATAACACTTTGACTATCACAAAGTAACTTTACTTTGTCCTGCATCCTTCCAAACTCACCAAACAAACCTTTCAACCAAACTGCCTCTTTGCAAGCATGTGAAGCAGCTATGTATTCTTCTTTTGTAGTGGACAAAGAAACAATGTTTTGTAGCTTTGACATCCAACTAATAGCTCCACCTGCAAGAGTAAAGACATACCCTGAAGTCGACCTTCTCTTGTCCAAATCACCTACAAAATCAGAATCAACATATCCACAGACTAATTCACAACCACTGTTATAAGTGATACAGTAATCACTTGTCCCCCTCAAATACCGAAGCACCCATTTCACTGCTTCTAAATTCTCTTTACCTAGATTTTCCATATATATGTTGACAATCCCAACTGCATGTGAAATGTCTGGCCTTGTACTAACCATCGCATACATTAGACTTCCTACTGCATTAGCATATGGTATTCGAGACATATATTCCTTTTCTTCTTTTGTACTAGGACATAAACTTGAAGAAAGCTTAAAATGGGAAGCCAAAGGGACTGAAATTGGTTTCACATCGTTCATTCCAAACCTCAAAAGTATCTTCTCAACATACTTTTGTTGTGACAACCAAAGCTTACCATTCCTCCTATCTCTGAATATCTCCATGCCCAAAATCTGCCTTGCTGCTCCTAGATCTTTCATATCGAACATTCTAGCCATCTGAGCCTTTAACATGTTGATCTCAGTTATGCTTTTGCTTGCTAAAAGCATAATGTCAACATAAAATACTAAGATAATGAATATGCCATTACTCAATTTCTTAAAGTAGACACAATAATCATACTAACTCCTTGTATAATTCAGTCTCACCATGAAAGAGTCAAATTTCTTGTACCATTGTCTGGGCGATTGCCTCAGACCATACAATGATTTCTTGAGCCCGCAAACAAATTTATTGTTGCGATTATGAATGAACCCTTCAGGTTTTTCCATGTAAATTTCCTCATCCAAATCTCCATGTAAGAAGGCAGTTTTAACATCTAGCTACTCCAACTCCAAATCAAGTAATGCAACTAATACTAACACAATTAGAATAGAAATGGACTTAACAACTGGTGAAAAAATCTCATGAAATTTAATACCTTCTTTATGAGAGTATCCTTTTTCAACCAGCCCTTCTTTGTACCTTTCCACCTTATCATCAACACCCTTCTTCATCTTGTAGACCCACTTGCAACCTACAATTTTTCTGTCTCTTGGAAGTTCTACCAGGTCCCATGTGGCATTCCTCTCTAATGTCTTCATTTCATCCTTCATTGCTTATTTCCATTTATTACTATTAGAATCCTTCACAACTTCCTGATAGCATGAAGGTTCATCATCATTAGTACTTAAAGAAACCAACGAAACAAAATCGCCATACCTTCTTGGAGAATTTCTGACCTGTGTAGACCTCCTTAGGGAAGTTTGTGGCTCATACACATTCTGTTGATTGTTATCATCAACCATGTCTTCCTCTGTAGGAAACTCTTCATGAACATATTCATAAACTTGTTCATGTTCACTTTCATTTGTATTTGAACTGGTTTCAAACTAAATCTATTGATACTTAGGTACTTCTTCCTGTTTCATTTGAACATATGCATCTGATTTGATGAGAGATGATTCATCAAATATTACATCTCTGTTAATGGTGATATTGTGGGCAGTAGGATCCCAAAACCTGTACCCCTTAATACCATCACCATATTCAACAAAGATAAGCCTTTTTTATTTGGATCTAATTTAGAACGCTGATGTTTCGGAATTAGAGCATAGGCTTCACAACCAAAAACTTTAAGATTAGAATAATTACAAGGATGACATGCCCATACCTCTTCTGAAATTTTGCACTCTATTATTGTTGATGGTGATCGATTCACCAGATAACAAGATGTAGTTACTTCTTCTGCCACAGTTCCCGTTGCAAGTTGGCGTTACTAAGCATACTCCTTGCTCTCTCTAGAAGAGTCTTGTTCATGCGTTCAACAACTCCATTTTGCTGAGGTGTATAGGTAGTGGTTTTATGCCTATCAATACCAAACTCCTTGCAATAGTTCTCAAATTCCATTGATGTAAATTCACCACCGTTACCAGTTCTTAAACATTTAATGGACCTACCAGTTCTCTTTTCTATGAAAGCTCTAAACTGTTTGAAAACAATAAATACATCATCCTTTCTTTTCAACATATAGATCCACACCTTCATAGAGAAATCATCTATAAAAGTTACAAAATGTGATGATCCTCCATATGAAATAGTAGGGGATGGTCCCCAAACATCAGAATGGATATATTCAAGAATTCCTTCACTGGTGTGTCTTCCGGTTTTAAATGCATGCCTATTCTGTTTTCCATAAATACAGTGCTTGCATAAATCTAACTTTAAAGACTTTAGACTAGGAAGTAATTTGCGATCATATAATACCTTCAATCCTCTTTCGCTCATATGGCCCAGCCGTTGATTCCACAGTTGAACAAAATCACTGTCATTCTCAGATACAACTGTTGCATGATCTAACTCGGTTATTCCTTATAACAGAAACATGTTTCCAACCTTCTTCGCTTTCATAACCAGTAGAATTCCTTTGTAGACCTTCATAACTCTAGCTTGAGCAATACTTTTATATCCTCTAGTATCTAAGACTCCCAAAGAGATTAGGTTCTTCCTTAGCTCAGGTACATGTCTCACATCAGTTAGTATTTTAATAGTTCCATCAAACATCTTAATTCGAATGCTACCAATTCCCACAACTTTACATGAGATATCATTTCCCATGTAAACTATTCCATCATCTATAGACTGGTAAGTAACAAACCAGTGTCTATGAAGACACATGTGATTTGAAGCACCAGAATCTAATAACCATTGTTGATCATGACGTGAACCAATAATAATTGATAAAAAATCATCAGTCATACCTGAACCTGTTGCTGAACCTATTTCAGTTGCATTTGCTTCCTTCATCTCTTTTGGAGGGTCTTCTTTGGAGGTTTGTTGTCACTTCCAACAGTCCTTCTTCAGGTTTCCCGATTTTCCACAAAACCATCACTTAATCTTGCTCTTTCTTCCCTTCGACTTTGACCGAGAGAAATCCCTTTGACCCTGTCCTCTTTCTTTAGGTCTGCCACTGACCATCATTGCCTCAAATGCAATGGTTTTTGAATTGGTTTTCTTCCTTGTTTCCTCAGACAGTAGTGCTCCAACAATAACATCAAACTCAATACTTTTTGTTGTGCTGAAACTAATAGAGGTAACAAAGTGATCCCATGATGCGGGCAAAGAACACAATAATGTAATTACTTTGTCCTCATAATCAAATTTCACTCCCATGCTAGTCAACTGGACTAAAAGAGTATTAAAAGTATTTAAATGATCAATTATTTTTGTACCTTCCTTCATGCGCAAACTGTACAATTTCCTTTTCAGGAAGATCCTATTCATGAAAGATTTCGTCATATACAAGCTTTCCAGCTTCATCCACAAACCGACTGTTGTCTTCTCTGAGACAATGTTGAACAAAACATCATCGGCCAAACATAGACGTATGGCACTCAATGCTCTCGCATCGATCTCATCCTAGTCTTCATCTGTTATGGTCGCAGATTGATTTGCTTTTCCCAAAATCGCCTTCACCATGCCTTGTTGCACGAGCAGATAGTGCATCTTAACCTTCCAGATCTCGAAATTGTTCTTGCCATTGAACTTCTCGATTTCTAATTTAGCACTCTGAGTTTTCGCCATTGGCGGAAGAAAAAATTCCAAAACACCACTGCTTATAATAACCAATCCCTTTAAAAAAGTAATGTGGAGGAATAATGGTATAAACTCCAAAAGGTTTAATAAAAAATCCTTTTTACTAACCTCACCTCTTAGAAATAAAAATAAAATTCACCTTTACTTTTTTACTTTATACCTTTACTCCATTAAAAAAAAACTTTTAAAACATCCTCCAACCTTTTACATACTATATTTAATTCCAAATATAGTAAACCTTCATACCTTTCCACTTTCAAAAAAAAAAAAAACCATACCTCAAATTTTTCAAAAGAAAAAACATGCGAATGTTTTATAAGGGAGATCGACACTCCTTCATTGTGGATGGGGGAGCGCTGGTGTTGGATCAATGCTCCCTCACTATGGATGGGGGAGCGCTAGCGCTCTGTGATGCATTAACCAGGTGCACGAGTTTTCCAAAAATTGGAATTTCATAAGTGTGAGTGCGTCGATGCGCCTCTAATACTGCCTAGGGAGCATCAATGACTTTCTACTCAATTTCCACCTGCAACACCTACTCAATTCACCTTCTCTCTGATACCAATTGTTAGAATTGCAAATGACACAATTCACATATGATAATCAACAATTACACCAATAAGAAACACAGAGATTTCATGTGGTTCACCCAAATGTTGGGCTACGTCCACCAAGCATAGGTATCGGTTGTCTTATTATTCAGATCATGGAGATTACAACAGACTTGCAAGCTCTCTCATATCCTCTCTCACATCCTCCCCCGTCTCATTTGCCTCTACGGGCTTACATAAATTTATATACATTTACACAGGAAACTGATTATTAAATGCAATCTCATCCATATTCTAACTTGGTCTTATTAGTTAAAACCAATGCAGAATAATAGGATCTAAATCCATCCTTGAAGGAATTCATTGTCACCAAATTCAACAAATGTTTCGATAGATAGTAGGATATAAATTAATAATTTTAGTTGATTTTGACCCTTCTAGGTTGACAAGTTAAAATAAACCATTCTTTTCATATGAAAATGAAAATAATTTGAAATTTCATGTATAAAATGATTATTTTACAAGCCATTAATTATAAAAAATTTAACTCTTAATTTATCATTTTATAAACATAGTTACTATATAAATTTATTTTCCAAATAACTAATAATTATAAGCCTTAATAATAATATATAAATTAACAATTTCATGCTTTAATAGTAACATAAAAAACTAATAATTACTTTGGCTATTTTTTATAAAATATATATTAATGTATACATAATATTAAGTTAATTAATGTATACAATTTTACTTTATGATGAAGTATTTGAACATCATATCAAGTTTCAAGAAGATCATGACCATAACTCAATACTTCAATATAAATATAAACACGATTATATGCTTATATATTTGATTACAATGAAAATATGGAATAATATTTTAATATAAATATAAACAAAATCAAGATCAAAGTGAAATGAAAAATGATCGTGCTCCTACATTAGTTATATGAATAATACTTCAATATAAATATAAACAAAATCAAGATCATATATTTATTAAGTGAAATGAAAAATGATCGTGCTCATACATTAGTTATATTGAAAATATCAAATAATTTTTTTTAAATGCAAACTCAGTACATTCATGATTATAAAATTTTATTCAACAATTATGATAAATTTTAAAATTTCTTGGAATTTAATCTTAATTTAAGATTTAGTAAGTAAATATTTATTAAATAAATATTATGTTTTGGTTTTGATTTAGAATTTTTCATTTAAAAAAATAACAAAAATATATATTAAATTTTGAAATTTCTTAGAATTTAATCTTAATTTAAGATTTAGTAAGTAAATATTTATTAAATAAATATTGAGAGTGAATATAAAATAAAGGTATAATTTGTTTTATTTGTAAGATTTTATTTAATTAATACTCATTTAAAAAAAAAAGGTAACATCGGGAATTTTACATTATGTATTTCTTAATTAAATTATATATATATATATATATATATATATATATATATATATATATATATATATATATATATATATAGTGAACATTCACTTAGATCAAATTTGGTCTATCAACCTTAAGAAAGGTAAGAGATTACTTCGATTTATCTAATATTTTATTTATGTGCTGGAAAAACATTAAGAGAAGGGTGAGTTAGAAGGTTAAGAAGGTGGGTATTGTGATAGAGATTTTGAAATTTACATCTAATTTGGGTATAGGCAGGACATTCTAAGAGGAACTGTTTTTCATCTTCAACCCTCTTAGTGTCACAAAGATGACAGATTCTTCCATCCCACGACATTTTAGGAATTGTCCAATGCCTAGTTTCACTATGGATCTCGTGAGAGTTTATTTTTATTTTAGCAATGCTGATTTTGTTCTTCACACTAGTAAAAAAAGAGAGATACTTTTGATCTTTTAGACTAGGGTTGATAACCTTCTTATAGTATCTCATTTTTCTTTTATCCTCTAATTCTTTATCACACCACAATTTCTTGTTAAAATTATATGTAATAATATTTTTAATATTATCGTTGTTTTTGCATAATGATCTCTTCCTTTGTTCCCCAATGATTTAGCCAAGACTGGGCATTTTTATGTCATCCTGGCTTGAGCAGTAGGTGGTTTTGGCTGGAGTTTGAAGCAATTTGGGAAGTGTCTTGTTTTCCATGTTCCTTATCTCATTCTTATACATTAGGTACGTAGTAATAACCATCCTCTCATTGAGGGAAATGATCGCTTCTATGAGGAGGCCTTTAATTTTGAGATTATAAGTTATAGAATTCTTTTGGATGTGCTCTATCTTGCTCCATGATTCTCTAGATATACTACATCCCCAAACTTCACATCCATATAAGATAACATGGGTGACGAGAGTCTTGAAGAGGATTTTTTTTTATCCCATATCCAAAAGTCTGCTAATTTACAATTTTTTTCAAGCCCATAATAAGATTTCTACCCTCCATTTATCCTTTTCTCAATGCTATAGTTCTAGTTGAGCATGTGATGGATATTTATTCTGATATATTTGTATTAAGTCACTTACTCCAACTTGTTTCTATATACAAAAGTATCGTAAGTGATCGTTTTGAATTTAATTGTCATAACTTTCGTTTTGTGAGTGTTAACAATCATACTTGTACTAGAGTAGAAATCCTTGAGGATTCATAGTTTCTTATTGAGATCACACAGACTCCTTTCCATAAGAACATTATCATTCACGTAAAGAAGAAGGATGATGACTATACGAGTGAGATTTGGACCAACACAACTTGCTTCTTCCAAACAATCTTCTAACTTGTCAATGTATATGCCAAAAAGGGTAGGGGATAGTGAACAACCTTTCTTGACCCCTATATTACAATTAGTTTATTTTGGGGTAAAATCATGAATCAGGGTGTCTATTTTCCTTATTTTTTGAGAAAATAAAATATAATTTTAGAAGTTTTTCAACTTCTGGTGAACAAAAGTATTTTTTTTTTATTTAGAATTTGACTTTACAGTAAACAAAACTTGTCATAAATTTTGTTAGCTTTCTATTGATTATTTTTTGAAATTTTTTTATGGACTTTTGATATGTAAATTTAGTGATTGTTTGATAGTATGTTCCTAAAAAATGAAGGCACTGATAATGAGTTATGTTTGTTGACACAGTTTACTCATTATTAAACTTTTGTTTATGAAAAATGAAATATGTTGCAACATGTTGGACACTTGGGCTAACCCAGGTTCTGATCTCAAAGGTTTCCAACAAAACCCTCAAACTATCGGCCCTCCTCGTAAACTAGAAGGAAACATTGTGCATAGAGTGCACAACGTGGTCTCACCCAAGATAAATTTATGGGGGATTGCAATACTCAGGTGTTTGCAGTCAATGAAGGGATTGGGACAGTATTATGATCCTTTTCCTCATGCATCAATATTATTATTCACTTATCTAAATCTAGTGTTCATTCATTCATTTAACTATGCATGCATGTGGTCATAATCAACTTAACCATTCATTTTGTAAGTGATAAATAACATAACAGTGACGTTTTTCCTCTTGCAAATAATGCTTTCTTCAGGTTGGTTTTGATACCATGTTAATGTTTATGCCATTATTATAGTTCTTTGCATTTCAATAGATAAGAGCATCATAAGAACAAGATCACTGAGAAATACACATTCACAAGAGACAACATTTATCCTGGGAAACCCTCTAGGGGAATAAAACCCAACAAAAACTTCCTTATCATCAATAGCTTATACAATGTTCAAGAGATAATTCAAACCGATATAGAAAGTCCTCCCCAAGAGATGTGCCACTCTTCTCCTCCTCTCTCTGGTAATTGCAGCTTGCCTCATAAGAGAAATGAGCAAGTGAGTTGTGTGTTTGAAGTGAGGTGCTAACCTCTTATTTATACCAGACTAGCACATGTGAAAGGTCACAATTGGCAGGGCCGACCTCTCACTCTAGGTGGGTAAACCCACCTTTAATTAATTCTGGGTCTTCCATTATAACTGTTGGGGCCGAATTCTTATTTTGTCCTTTGTAATTATTCGACGACCAATCCGCAAAAGGGGATTTGGTCCTTATACAATTACCGACATGATTAATCCTCAATGGGGATTAATCCAATAAAAATAATAATAATGACATGATTAATCCGCAATGGGGATTTAATCCAATAACAAAATAATAATAAGAATGCTCTTCGCAGTTACATTATTTCAACAGAAAAATCGAGACCGAACTCTTGTAGAATCACAATACATTTATTGTACTTTCCCCCTATGATACACCTGGTAAAGATATATTGAAATGGATTTACATCAACAACCACTGCAGTCTTGCAAATAAATATATAATGTCGTAACCATTGGACTGCATGAATGACAACCAAAGCTATATTTTCAAGATGAGAATATTTGAGTTCAAGGCCAACTAAGTTTCGACTAAGATAGTAAATGACGTGCTCATGGAGCTCATCATCCTCCTGAACCAACACCATACCAATTGTCTCTTTGGATGTGATGACATAAAGAAAGTAATCTCTAATGTATTCTGAAGACTTTAGTAGAGGTGTCGATACCAAGGCTTTCTTCAAAGCATCAAAGGATTCCTGGGCTTGCTCATCCCAGATAAAAGTAGTGTCTTTCTTCAAAAGACACATGAAACCCTTAGTAATATTGGCATAGTTCACTATAAACTGACATATTGGCAGGGTGCGTATATGTGGAAAAATCATGTTCTTAGCTCTATAATTTGCAAAAGGGGATTTCAAGTCTACATAGGGAAATGGAAAAAGGCCCTCTATGCAATTTTGCATAGGGTGAGGCAAATCTTGATATAACAACATCTTGCTAAAGATTGTTATAGAAGAAAGAATCATGAGTCAAATTAGAGATATAGAAGGCATAATGGAAATTTTGTGCATAAAGACACTTCAGTCGATGATGGATTTAAAAATCTTAAGTTGTTTATTTCTGAAGCTGCATTGTCTGCTGAAACTGATGATGAGAATGCATGGTTCATAGATTCTAGTGCATCAGCTCATATGACCTGTAATAAAGAATGGTATGATGAATATTATGAGAAAATCGATGGCACAAACATTTACTTAGGAGATAACATATCACATAAAGTCTAGGGATATGGAGTAATAAGTGTGAACTTACCTAATGGATAATTGAGACAGATTCATGATGTGATGTATCTTCCTAATATTAAAAAGAATTTAATATATGTTTCAACTATCACCGATAATAATCTAACAGTGGAATCTGGTAAGTTGAGGTCTGTTGTAAAAGATATCCAGGATCACTGCAGGATTGTTTCCACAGGTACCAGGGTTGGTGGATTGTATAAGTTGGATGTGACAATGAACCATCATGTTGCATTGGCATCCAAAAAAATGTCAACAGAAGAGTTATGGCACCATGGGTATAGGCACCTCAATTGCAATGATTTGATGTTGTTGCAACGAAAAACAATGGTAGAAGGTCTTCTTGTTATGAAGAATGATCATTTTCCATGTGAAGCATGTACACTTGATAAGCAACATAGAGAGGAGTTTCCCATACATACAAAGAAAAGACAAATTGATATCCTTGAATTAATTCATACTGATGTATGCGGACCTATGCAAACTAGGTCACTTGGTGGTGCTTCCTACTTTATTATTTTTGTTGATGATAGATCTAGATATACATGGGTCTATTTCATAAGAAGAAAAAATGATGTATTTGATTACTTTAAAGAATTTAGAACTATGACTGAAAAAAAGATAGGAAAATGTATTAAAGTTCTCCTATCTGATCAGGGTGGTGAATATACATCAGGAGCATTTAAAAGTTATTGTAAATTTCATGGGATCCAACAACAATTTATAGTACCTCATACACCTCAGCGAAATGGCGGAGTGTGCTCCCAATATGCTTCAAGGTAAAACCATTTATAATGGTTTTTGGGCAGAAGTCGTTAATATTGTTTTTTATTTAAAGAATAGAAGTCCAACTAAGAAATTAAATTTCCAAACTCCTTTTGAGATTCTTTATGGTTATAAACCTCAGTCAGTCATTTAGGAGTATTGGGATCCACTTCATTTGCACATATTCCAAAGGATGAGATAAGAAAACTTGATGCAAATTCAATCAAGTGTGCTTTTATTGGGTATTGTACTGATCAAAAAGCATACAAATTGTTTGATCCCAATTCACATAAATTGTTTGCAAGTAGAGATGTAGTGTTTCATGAGAATGCAGATAGAGTTGATACAATGAATGATGCAAATGCTTGGAATAATGATAGTGATGAGCATGTAAAAACAGATGCAATGGTTAAACAAGAACATGAATAGGTACAGGTTTGAGAATGGAATGAAATAAGTATGGACACTTCAAGCAGTCATGATACATTAAGTGGAGAAGAGCCACCATGAAGCATGAGATGATACGAAAGCAATGAAGCACCAAGGAGGTCATCATGACAAACTCAACCACCTATAAGGTATAAATATTATGCATTGATGTCTCATGTAATGAATGTTATAGAACCTGTAAACTATGATCAAGTTAAAGAACATGAAGAGTGGAGAAATGTTATGAATGATAAATATGACTCTCTTATGCAAAATCAAACATGGGAATTAGTTGAACTATCTGGAAACAAAGTCCCTAATGGAAGCAAATGGTTGTATAAATCTAAATTTAAAGCATATGTTAGCATTGATAAATATAAGGCAATATTAGTTGCAAAAGGATATTCACATAAGGACGGAATTGATTACGAAGATACTTTTGCACCAATAGCTAAATTGAATACAATTAGAGTACTAATTGCCTTAGCTACAAAACATAATTGGAAAATACATTAGTTAGATGTCAAATATGCTTTTCTAAATGGTGATTTAAAGAAAGAGGTTTATTTGGTTCATCTTGAAGGGTTTGTCAAGCAGGGATAGGAACTTATAGTCTGTAGATTAAGGAAAGCCTTATATGGTTTGAAACAAGCATCGAGATCATGGTATGTAAAGATATATACCTTCTTTTATCTAAATGGGTTTGTGAAAATAAAAAACGATCCTAACATGTATGTTAAGAAAGATGAAGAAGGAAATGTTTCTTTGATATCTTTATATGTGGATGATATCATTATTATAGGCAGTGAATGCAAGTTAATTGAAGAGATTAAAACTCAATTGTCTCAAGAATTTGAAATGAAAGATCTTGGCGAATTGCATTATTGTTTAGGAATTGAGGTTTGGAGAGAGCTTGGTAAGACATTGATCACTCAAAGTAAATACACAAAAGAAATTCTTAGAAAGTTCAATATGAGTGAATGTAAAGCTATGTCAACTTCCTTATAACAGAATGCAAAGTTATACAATGAAGACGGAACTAAATGGGAAAATGGTACTTTATATTGTCAGTTGGTGGGAAGCTTGAACTACCTCACCACTACGAGACTAGACATTGCATACTCAATCAACATCCTTAGTCAGTTTATGGCTAAGCCTTCTGAGAGCCACTAGGAAGCTGTAAAGAAAGTCCTTTGATACTTGAAAGGAACAATAAATTTTGGTATTATGTATATTGATGAATCTGATGTTGGACAGACAGGTTTTTCTGATTCAGATTGGGAAAGAAATCATGATGATAGAAGATCCACCTCATGCTATGCATTTCATATAGGATCGAGGGTTGTATCGTGGAGTAGCAAGAAGCATCCTACTATTTCTTTTTCGTCAACATAATCTGAGTATAAATCCTTGACCAGTGCTACCCGTGAAGCTGTTTGGTTGCGAATAATTCTTGCAGATGTCAAAGAGGAGAAAAATGGTCCAACGTGCATCAAGTGTGACAATCAAAGTGCTATCAAATTGTCACACAATCCAATATATCATGCAAGATCAAAACACATTGAGCTACAACATCACTTTGTGAGAGAGGAGATTGAATCAAACGAAATTGGTTTGATATTTTGTAATAAAAATAGTAATGTGGTTGATATATTTACCAAACCTCTTGGTAAACTCAATTTTGAAGTTTTTACAAGCAAGTTAGGTGTTGTAGAAAATATGTTTCTCCATTAAAGGGGGATGTTAGAATAATGTAGAAAATTCTAGATCTATTATAAGTTTAGAATGTTGTTTCAAGTTTGTTTCACAAGAACGTAGATTTAATTTGTGGTGGTTTGAGGTCCACAATGATAGGAGTGTGATCTAATCCTCTATTTAGCTATAAATGTAATGGAATTCTCTCAATGAATTAAGATTTGTGAGCACTGACTCACTTGTGTGTGTATTCTTCTCAATTCCAAGTTTTAATTAAAGTTTGCATTTAATTGTTCATATAAGTTACATCAAATTTCTTAAAAATAACATTTTGGGGGATTTATCTATGCAAGCAGAAGCAGAAGAACTATATATGATTTTTTGGTATTGCTTAACCATTTGTAATCTTTCTCAAAACTATGAAATTTTTTATTTTAATTATTGTTTTTTTCAAAGAAGTTTTTAGCATGTGCTTTTCTTTTATCTACTGAAACATGACAGTAAATGTATGACATCACAATGGCATCCAAATAGCATGTACCTTGGTTCCAAAATGGGAGTCTATTAGTAGTAATTGGAAATATATAAATAGATTTAGCACAGTTACAACCAACACTAATTATATATACACAATAAATTGAAGAACTGTTGATCACATGTTTTCTAATTATCTATTAGAAATACGATATTGTAAATATTTGACAACACAATGGCATGGCATTCAAATAACATGCACCTTGATCCAAAATGGGAATGTATTACTAGTATTTAGAATTTTATTAGTGAAACTAACACACTTGCAACCAACACTAATTATGTATACAATCAATGGAAGAAGCGTTTACTGTATGCTTTCTTACTATTTACCAAAAAGGTGATATTGTAAATGATGTTTGACAACACAATGACATCCAAATAGCAAGTACAATGAATCCAAATGAGAATTGATTATTTATATATGAAATTTTTGGTATCCCCATTTTGTGGTATAACTAAGGAGATAATGTCTCAAGGCCCTTAGGTTGTAGACATGTAGTACCGAGAGACAACTTGACTAGCAGTGTCCACTTGCACAAATGGAGACCCACTTCACCACCACAGCTCCAGGTTGATCATGAGGGAAAACCACATTAGCTGGCCTTCGAAAGACATTGGGTCTTGCTCCATGAGGTACAAGTCAGGTATTATGTTGAGTGTCATTTCAATATTTGAGGCATTTGAGTTTGTTACATCTACTACTACTTTTGATTATGTGACATTTTCTTGGAAATTATGCTCTTTTCCCTGTTTCACCTTGGTGGTTTACCTTGCGCCCTAGTAAGTGGGTCACCCTTAGGGATAGGTATGGTACTGGGAGGTCCTTTTGACGAGTTATCGTGCTAATTCTGACCTGATCCAGATCTCAAGGGATGAGATCTGGATGGATTGAATGCCGAGAGAGAAGGATCTTAGATATGCCAATCTTGCATGAAAAGAAGCATGGAAAAAAACATGTAAATGAAGTACTCGGGAGGTGAGGCTCAAAGATGAATATCACCTCTAAAACTAATTACTAGTAAATCACTCAGAGTTAATTAATCTCACAATGAACAATAGAAAATATGAGAGAAGCCAAAATGAGTAAACTTGATCTTATGAGAAGGTTGGCTAAGCCTTTATATAGCATTACAAAATGGTCCATTGGAAAAAGTAAAAAAAATCTCATTAAATGAGTCTCTATTATTAGTATAATAGATCTAACTAACCAACTAACTAAGTAGTGGAAAATAAAACCCGATACAATAATAGAAAGAGCTCATTAAATGAGTCTCTATTATTATAATAATAGATCTAACTACCCAACTAACTAAGTAGTGGAAAATAAAACCCAATACAATAATGGAGAGGTGGGACTCTCTTTGACCCATATGGACAACATGTTAGCCCAATTAATTAATGAGGAGGTGGGAATCTCCTTGATCCACATGGACAATCTATTAGATTTATAGCTTTATGAATTTTGCATCTTAATTTATACCATATACCCCTTAAAATTCGGATCATTCCTCCCCCCTTAGAAAATGATGGTCCCCATTATTTCACCCATGCTAAAAAGAGAAACCCCATTATCGTACCATTATGATTACAATGTGAAAATACTCAATGAAGACAAGGGTTTTGTGTGGTTGACCCATAACCGCGGGTTAGTGGTTGACCCATAACCTAGTAGACAATGGCATTGTACATGGGTAGAAAAACAAATAAATTTTAATAAAATCCCAAAATTAAAAAAATAATATGGAAAAATCGTGACTTTGGGGGCTGTGAACACCCTTCTGTAAATATATTCATAACTTCCGCTATAGGTAATGAAATCCAATTCTGTCAAAGACCCATTTGATATAATGAAGATATGTTTCCATAGACATATGGAACTTCTTATGAGGTATCCCATGGAGTGAGAAAAAACAGGCCGAATTTGAAGGCCGCACGGTCACGTTGGTTAGAGACATGTGTTGCTTCAAACAAAGATATCTCATAAACAATACAACGAAATGAAATTCCACAAAATACCCATTTGAGATATTGAAGATATCTTTCCATACATATGTGGAAATCCTTCTTTAATTTTCTTATCAGGGACAAAAATACCTTTTAATATGGTGGTACATGTGGCCTCCTTGGGTCAAATACATGTTGAGATTCAATCGATGATATTTCTCAAACTAGGAAGCCAAATGAGATCCCGAGAAATACCCATTTGAGATATTGAAGAGATATTTCTATCCATATGTGGAACTCCTTCTGTAGTTTCCTGAGCATGGAAAAAAGTACCATTGAATATGGTGGTACACGTGGTCTCCTTGGGTCAAATACATGTTGAGATTCAATCAATGATATCTCTCAAACCAGGAAGCCAAATGAGATTCCACAAAATACCCATTTGATATATTGAAGAGATATTTCTAATGATATGTGGTAGAGACTATGAAATATCATGTAGAGGTCGCTCCACCTCTTTGAATTTGGCCAACTATAGAGGGACACAAAGGATACCAAGGGTTTGTAGAGCAGCATGGGTTGTTGTAGAGGTTGTGGAACCTCCATAGGAAGCATGGACACCCTGAAAATTTGTTGGAAATGTTTCAGAGAAATGGATGTAGTGGATGCATGTATGGATGTAGTGAATCCATGTATGGTTATCCTTGTAATGGTGAATGAAGATCCAAGGGCAAAAAAAACCTTGTAGTGCATGTGGACCAACTGTGATGCTTACAGTGTATAGCCTGAAAAATGGATTATGATAGTACCAAAAGGAGGTTGGTGATTACTACAAATGTTTGAACTTGTAGCATGCTTCAAACCCTTGTCTCGATGGAGAGCGTACATGCTCTGATACCATTGATATGAATCTCTGGGGATGAGATTTGGATGGCTTGAATGCCGAGAGAGGAGGATCTTAGACATGCCAATCTTGCATGAAAATAAGCATGGTAAAAAACATGTAAATGAAGTACTCAGGAGGTAAGGCTCAAAGAGGAGCCTCACCTCTAAAACTAATTACTAGTAAATCACTCATAGCTAATTAATCTCACAATGAATAATAGAAAATACGAGAGAAGCCAAAATGAGTAACTTGATCTTATGAGAAGATTGGCTATGTCTTTATATAGCATTACAAAATGGTCCACTGGAAAAAGTAAAAAAGAGCTCATTAAATGAGTCTGTATTATTAGTATAATAGATCTAACTACCCAACTAACTAAGTAGTAGAAAATAAAACTCGATAAAATAATGGAAAGAGCTCATTAAATGAGTTTATATTATTATAATGATAGATCTAACTACCCAACTAACTAAGTAGTGGAAAATAAAACCCAATACAATAATGGAGAGGTGGGACTCTCTTTGACCCATATGGGCAACCTATTAGCCCAATTAATTAATGAGGAGGTGGGAATCTCCTTGATCCACATGGACAGTCTATTAGCTTTATAGCTTTATAGATTTATGACTTTTTCATCTAAATTTATACCATATACCCCCTAAAATTTAGATCACAACCCTTGCCACTTTCCACACTTCATCCCCTCATCTCCTAACCTTTTGGGTTTTTCGGGTGTACTAACCCAAGAAGGGGTTGTCCCTCACTTCATGGGAAGAAGGGGTTGAAGGCCCAGAGGATTGTGGCTAGAAAAAGATAAAATCCTAATTATGAACCTTCCATATGCTTTCCCAAAGAGGTCTTGAGAGAAATGTAAAGATTCTCCTAAAAATCGAAGAGATGCAAAAGAAAATTAACATTATATAAATGTATCCACTTGTTGAGGTGTGTACACTCATGCAGTGTCCATTTCTTTCCTTACATATGGCACTCTGTGTACCTCTAGCTTCAAGTGGCCTTGTTGTACTTCCCCCCAAGATAATTGATTCACCAATAGGGAGTACCCAAGGTTTTGGACTATTAATTAATTAATGGCAATGAATGGGCTTGGAAAAAGGATGCATTGAAAACAAAGGTGTTGTTAATGTTTATGCCATTATTATGGTTCTTTGCATTTCAATAGATAACAACAACATAAGAACAAGATCACTGAGAAATACACATTCACAAGAGACACAAAATTTATCCTGGGAAACCCTTTAGGGGAAGAAAACCCAACAAAACTTCCTTATTATAGATTGCCAATACAATGCGAAGAGATAACTCAAGCAATATAGAAAGTCCTCTCCAAAATATGCGCCACTCTTCTCTCTCTCTCTTCTTCACTGGCAAATCGAAACTTGCCTCTCAGAAATGAGCAAGTGTGTTGTGTGATAAAGTGAGGCACTGACCTCTCTATATATACAAGTCTAGCACATGTGAAGGGGTTTCACTGGCAGGGCCGAATTCTCACTCTGGGTGGGTAAACCCACCTTTATTATATTTCTGGGTCTCAATAATAACTGTTGGGGCCGACTTCTTATTCTGCCTATTACACTTGTCTGTTGACCAATCCACAAAAGGGGATTTGGTCCTATTACAATAACCGACATGATCAATCCACAATGGGGATTGATCCCATGAATAATATATCAATAATAATAAGAATACTCTTTATAGTTACATTATTTTAACACTCCCCCTTAACAAGAAGGGTATTCTTCAAAAACATCAGGCGAGAGAGAGGTCTACATCATCAGTGGCATCAGGAGGACAGTATCATCAATATCATCTTGGAACATTGGCTGGCATATCTATAATTCATCGGAAGTTTTCTTCATTGGCAACATCGTCATTCTCGAAAGAATGCCATCATCATCTGCATCAATATGTATCAATATAAAAATGATAGCTCATCACAGCACTAGGCTGGCCCATCACAGTACTAGACTAGCTCTATGTCACAGCTGTTCAACTGGTAGCTCAGTTCTAGTCTCATCTCATCATCTTTCTTTACGTCTGACGATCCAATCAAAAGCAAGGTACACATCATCTTTCTTTACGTCTGACGATCCGGTCATAAGCAAGGTACACATCATCTTGCTTTACATTTGATGATCAGTCAGAAGCAAGGTACACATCATTTTTCTTTATGTCTGACAATCCAATCAAAAGCAAGGAACAAGTCATGTTTCTTTACGTCTGACGATCCAGTCATAAGAAAGGAACAAATCATATTGATTTATGTCTGATGATCCAGTCAGAAGAAAGGAACAAATCATCTTGCTTTACGTCCGACGATCTAGTCAGAAGCAAGGAACAATTCATCTTGCTTTACGTATGACGATCCAGTCAGAAGCAAGGAACAAATCATCTTGCTTTACGTCTGATGATCCAGTCAGAAGCAAGGAACAATTCATCTTGCTTTACATCTGACGATCCAGTCAGAAGCAAGGAACAAATCATCTTGCTTTACGTTTGACGATCCAGTCAGAAGCAAGGAACAAATCATATTTCTTTACGTCTGATGATCCAGTCAGAAGCAAGGAACAAATCATCTTGCTTTACATCTGATGATCCAGTCAGAAGCAAGAAACAAATCATCTTTCTTTATGTCTGACAATCCAGTCAGAAGCAAGGAACAAATCAACAGCTACTCCCCCTTTCGAGGAGGTTCCTTTCAGACTATGCCAAGATTATCTCGGAAGTACTCAAAATTTACATGAGATAGAGGCTTGGTCAACACGTTAGCAACCTATTCATCTGTGCTAATGTACTGGATCTTTAAGGCTCCTCTTTGTACCATGTCGTGGATGTAATGATAGTGAATCTCTATGTTCTTCGACCTGTCATGGAATAGAGGATTCTCTGTCATCTTTATGCAACTTTGGTTGTCACATAGGATCGAGGTTGCTTCCATCTCTAAGTCAAATATAGCAACTTTCAAAGCCATATAGCTTCGCAGCTAGCAGAACATGTGGCAATGTACTCTGCTTCTGCTATGCTGAGAGAAATACTAGATTGCTTCCTACTCTGCCACGAGATCATGGCTGATCCCAAACTGAAACAACATCCGGAAGTGATTTTCCTATCAACAACACTTCCTGCCCAATCTGAATCAGTGTATCCACTCAATGTGAAATCATGATCTCTGTCATAACTGAGACCACAATCTATTGTACCCTTAAGGTACCTCATCACATGTTTTGTAGCCACTAGGTGAACATGTTCGGGTTCCACCAGAAACTGACTCAGGGTGTTAACTGCAAAACAAATGTCTGGTCTGGTGTTCGTCAAGTACATCATCGATCCAATAATCTGTCTGTATAGTTTGGCATCAATCAAGTCTGACGAAGTATCGACCACCAACTTCATCTTCGCTTCCATGGGTGTGTTCATGGGCTTGCATTCCTGGAACTAACACACGAGGTTTCTCCTATGGAAACCTAGAACTAACACACGAGGTTCTCCTAGAGGAGGTGTTAGTTGTATTAGGCAAAGTATTTACCTCTATATTCTCACATGCTATCAAGTATAACACTTTACAAAGACTGCTTATGCCAACTATAGTCATCAACTTTTCATGTGTACATTTGAATCTTATCAACTTGATTTAATCAAACCTGGAGCCTTGTCTTTGGGAATGAGTGCTTGCTTTTCTTCCAAGTCTCCTTCACTCAAGATGACGAGTGTTTTCTTCAACCTGTTTTTTGTACTAAGACAATACACTATCTCTGATAGAAGGTTAGTTTAGAGGATAAGCTCTATGATCAACTTTTGGTCCTTCTAGTAATTTGATCACAACTTCAACATGCAACACTAATCAAGATAAAGTTATGAAAAATAGATGCATATCAGAATAATCACACCTAGGTTGCATCATTCCTCTGAATGTGTTGGATATTGAGATCCTTCTGGATCTATGGCAAGATATCCTTCTTCCTACAAATACTCTTTTAGGGTTTAACCATTAAACATATGTGGATACATACCTTTGATGGCATTTGCAGGTAGTGGCTCCATCTGGTAGCAGCGACAGTCATTACCAACTCTTAAGAAAAACTTCAAGGGTGATTGCAACTGGTTCTACGGGTGCAACTGCAACTGGTACTGCAACTGCAACTGGTTCTGAGACTGCAACTGCAACTGCAACTTAGGGTTTTATGAGAAAACCCTAATTTTTCAAACTTTGAATTTTGAAATTTTGATCTAGGGGATAGATGCGCCGAGCTAAGGCAAGTTAGCTGGTGCAGTTAGATTTATGAAATTCCAACTTTTACCCCCTCAAATTTGACTTACGGATTTCTAGACTGGTGCTTCTGGTTTTTTGGTACTTTTGGTACTCTGGTACTTCTGGTACTCTGGTTTTCTATTTTCTGGTACTTTGTGAAAACTAGGGTTTCACTTTTTGGGAGATCCACCCACTGAAAAGGTGCGTTGAAGGTGCCAAAATGATCCTTAGGGGAGGGCACAACTTTCTAGGTGGTTTGGGAGCTAAAAAGATTCACTTTTGAAAACCCCTAATTTGTAGGTATGGCAACAGTGACATTTTTCTCTTGCGAAAGATTCTTCCTTCAGGTTGGCTCTGATACCATGTTAATGTTTATGCCATTATTATTGTTCTTTTCATTTCAATAGATAACAACAACATAAGAACAAGATCACTAAGAAATACACATTCACAAGAGACACAACATTTATCCTGGGAAACCCTCTAGGGGAAGAAAACCGAGCAAAACTTCCTTATTATAGATTGCCAATACAATGCCAAGAGATAACTCTAACCAATACAAAAATTCCTCTCCAAAAGATGTGCCACTCTTCTCTCTCTCTCTTCTTCACTGGTAAATTGAAACTTGCCTCTCATAAATGATCAAGTGTGTTGTGTGATAAAGTGAGGCGCTGGCCTCTCTATATATACAAGTCTGGCATGTGTGAAGGGGTTTCACTAGCAGGGCCGACTTCTCACTCTGGGTGGGTAATCCCACCTTTATTATATTTTTGAGTCTCAATAATAACTATTGGGGCCGACTTCTTATTTTGCCTATTACACTTGTCTGTCGACCAATCTGCAAAAGGGGATTTGGTCCTATTACAATAACTGACATGATCAATCCACAATGGGGATTGATCCTATGAATAATATATCAATAATAATAAGAATACTTTTTGCAGTTACATTATTTTAACAGGTGCAACACACCCTCTACAAAGGCACCCATAAGTGAGAAACTACAACCGCTTGTATGTCATGAACCCCATGCCCAAAAGTATTCCCCTCATGCATAACACATCATCCACACGACTTAGAAGGAGGTCCCCTCGAGAAACAACTGTAAACTTGAGGGAAGATTCACCCAATAGGTCATTTTGTCAACCCTCCCATACTCAAACTTGGTAAATTGCATAGTGTCTTTGAGCATTAGTTTCTTTTGATGAGGTGAATTCGCTGTACTTGCTTGAATGGCTCTTTTATTGATTTGACTTACTCATCATGATGCTTTGACTTGAGATCCTTGGAGGGCGTATCCATTTGTCTTTACAGGACCCAACTGGTGGACAAATTTGGAGGAACAAGCCTAGCTTGGGCTTCCATGGGGCTTGAATCCCACAGATTGTATGCCAAGGGCCCACATGTCGGATGAAGATTCCTTTACTTTAGAGTCCTAGAGGACACCTTGCAGGACCTTTCCTAGCCCTCACATGCCAGACAATTTGCTTGGAGAGTCCAAAATGTCACCCTTAAGGAGTTGACATCATCATTGGGGCTAGGGCTTTGGTGGTGAAGTTATTATTTGTTGAAACTTGGCATGACTTGGTGGGAGGAGGCTATAGTGTATGAGAGTGAGGCTCTATGATCCCCAATGAATTCAACTTTCTTCTCCAATGACTTGCTTTAAGGGTCAAAATTTCACACTTAGAGGAGTGACGTCATCTTAGGGTGTCTATTGTGCACTTTTTAAATTTTAAAGTTTGAATTAAAAATGAATTCTTTGTGTGAAGGGGAAAAATAAGGGTTGTTGTCCCCTTATTTTGTGCTTACCCTAACTTATGTGGACAAACAATGTTTAAGAATTTTTGTATAAATAGAGATCATTTGAATCTCATTTCATATCATAACTCTCCCATTGTGAGAAGTACTTAGCTGAAATTTTCTCTATACTTGAGAATTTTGGTATCTCTCTCTCTTTCAAATGAATTTTGTTGTTATCTCTTGGTGATCGGATGAAGTGAATTGATGTGCACCCCTTGAAGGCTTATGTTCTTGCTTTGGATGGTGATTGGCTTGGTGAAACCAGGGTTTGACATCTCTCTTTCTTGGAATTGGTAAGGAAAAATATGCATTTGTTAGTTATTTCTTGCTTATTATTGGTTGTTTTTGGTTGAAATCCTAGGAGGAGTATGTTGTATACACCCTCCATTAAGCTTCATCTCATTTTTAAAGTTTATAAGTTTTTCTTGGACAAGGGTTGCTAGGAGGAATACGAGTGTGTATACCCTTGTAGATCTTACCCTAGTTTAATTGGCATACCCTAGGAAGTAAGAGGGTTTACACCCCTAGGGATTTTTTCAAATATAACTTGTACTTTAAAGACTCCATTCACCCAATTATAAAGGCACTAATCTGATTTTTGCATTGGAGATATAAAATACTTGCCTTGGTAAATGTGAACAATCATTATTTTGAGATTGTCTAATTTGGAATCAATTATAAGCTTTATACTCTTGGTTGAGCCACTAGGGCATCTCAATTTGCTAAGTATTTAATGATGTTGTTATAAAATTTCATCTACAACCATTAGGACTGTAGAAATCTTAATACATTTTCATTAATAACTCACTACTCAATTGTTGAAAGTTGTTAAAAGTTTGTCACATTAATCTACTAAGGCTAGCACACTTTTTGGGTGGATTTTTGGCAAGTTTTGACGGTTGATTTATCTGTTGTAACAAATTGTTGCTTACATCCATAAGGCTGATAATTACTTCTGCAGAACTTGTTTACAACAACCTTACATTGTTGCTAAAGTTTTATGCTATCTTCTTGAGCTAAACTAGTCAATTTGCTAGCTTGTCTCTTGTACTTTTCACTAAGCTTTGAGAAACTTTATTTTGCAGTTGTCATTATCATTTTGTTGTTGATATACATCATTATTTACTGCTACAATTAGGGACAACAAGCTTAAATTTCTTTTCCACCTAACATTATATGCATATAATTGGCTTGTTCTTGTGTCTCGGGTAAGTACATCACTCTTTACATGTATTTTTATCTCTCGACAACCTTTGGATACCACCAAGAGCCTTTATCAATCATTTTCCTACTTAGTATCTTGACCTATAGGGGATACACTTCCATCATTCCACTTTCTGTCTCATTTCCCCCTAGGGTCACCCGGGATTCCCTCGTTGAGGTGATTATTTTATCTCTAAACTGATGGGAATACCTGCCTAAGGTGACAGTGGGTAGGTGTTCTCTTATTTGTCACCATTTGGTGGTTGGGTTGGGATTTTCCCAACCTAAAACTTGTGCAATAACATTTTGTCGTCGTTGTTGGGGAGGATTTTGAATCCTCTTCCGAGCCCTAGCGACACTTTGGAAAGATATCAGGGATGATTTTAAGGATGGAAATTTATTTTAAAATGTAGAAACCTTGGTGAGTCTTACTAATCCTTCATATGCCAACTATAAAATGTTTGACGATATTTTTGTAAAAATATTCAAATTTATAAGGATTTTATATAGTTTGTATAAAATTTTGGCTATTTTTATGGTAAAATAATTTTATCATATAGAATTTGGGCGATTCATTTTTAGAATAGCAAATCTTTTTTTTGGAAAAACCATGGAAAATTAGCCCATGAGCGAAATTTATCCCCTAAAATCATCCATGAAAGCTATTCCAAATCCTTTCCCTAGTTTTCCTGGTGACTCCACCTGAGGGAAGTTCACTATCCTCTTTTTATTTGATTAGCTTTTTAGGTTCATCAAGCAACTCCACCTTCGAAGAACCCACATTTCCCCTTTTCCCCTTTCATCCTTTGAAGAGTATTGTTCTCGTCTGGTGACTCCAATGAGGTACTACCCTAAGTAATGGCACCATAGCCTCACAAGACTTACCATGGGAATTCCATAAGGTGTACCCTTCCATTGATGTTCAGAATATCCCCAGATATCCAAATCATTTCCCTATAGAGTGGAGGGCAAGTTTCCCTAAATTCAATGACGATCCATCTCTAGAAGTCACCCATGTCGTTAATTATATGAAGTATGATTCAAGCCTAAATGTGCTACATGAGGATGTGTTGATGAATTTTTTTTATTTTCAACATAATCAAGTCAAAGGAATTGGATTGCACACTCATATAATCCGAAGAGCATCCCATCTTCTATCAAGCTCATTGAAGAATTTCTCAAGCATTATCGACCAAGTACCCAAAATTTGTGAGATACTTTCCAAGAGCTCAAACATGCTCTTTGTAGAGAAGTTTTTCTGGTGGATGATGATACAATAGAAGAAGAAATTCTTGAAGAAAGTTATCAAGAATATATTGATGAAGTTTATCATGTTGTAGATCTGGACGAGGCATTTGATGAAGATGAAGTGCTTATATCTTCCCTTCCACTTGATGTTAACACCCATGCCTATGCTTCTCCTACACATCAATAAGAGAACATGATGAGTTATAGTCCTTTTAAAAACTTTGATGATGCTTTGTTCCATGACTGTGGAAATGAAGAAAAATTCCAAAAGGATCTCGATGAATTTTCTCTTGCAAAAGGCCTGAACAAGACATTGTTGGCTAGTTTCCTTTTTGAAGAAAATGAAGTTCGTCAGTCTTGTGAAAAAGTAATTAGCTATTATGATGCAGGTGAATTATTGGAACAACCCTCAGGTGTAGTTGACAATCACATTGATGATTTCATATAGGTTGGGAGATGTAGATGGGATGTGGGTTTCTTCATTACTGATAGAGATCCCATTTACGACATCGAAGTTATCCCTAAAGTAAAAGGGGTTGAGTTGTCATCAAAAGAATGGTCTCCATGCATATATGATTCAAATGTTTGGAGTCTTGATTATGATATGATTACAGATTTGTTCCGTCCATTCGAGGATGACCTGACACAACATTTTTAGGATGATTTCAGCCATCCCTTAAGAGTTATGATGTAGGTCCTTTTGGGGATGTGGACTTGTTCTATGAGGATTTTCAGTCACCTTGATCCTCAATTTTAGATGAACACCAGGACGTGGCCATCCCAGAGCAATAAAAGGTTCACTCTACAAAGAGAAAGTATTTTCATATTGGGGATTTCTACAAGGATTCACACATGAAGAGGCCACATTTTTCTTTCTCTAGACTTGAGTATGTCCCTTACCTCATTGCTTCTTCTTAGGGAAATCATGAGGTATTCTTGGGATCTCCCATATCTTCTCAGTCTTCAAGAAGTAGTGATCATACTAACAGAGATGAAGATGAGCCATCATCTACATATGGTAAACCTCTACAAAGATGGATTGATCAGGCTTGCGGTTACACTTTCAGGCAACATGATCAGGCTAATGATTTCACTTTCTAGTAGGACTTATGTTGATTAATTGGGTTGGTTTTCATTGATTTCAACCCTTGAAGAAAGTCCGGTATCAAATTCCGGTAGCACAAAGGTTTGGGTAATGGACCCAAGTTTGTTTGATGGATAATGGAATGAGCTTTGATATATTTGTAGGAAAGACTATTCTAGATGGATAATACATGTCATTCCATTTCTGGTGGTATGTGGAACATCACATAAGTCCTCACAGTTAGAGATTTATGGCCATGTGAAGTTGGAGAACCCTCATGAGTCATCTAGAAGCCCCAAAAGGTCAAAGTAGTCAAAGTGGTTGCAAAGAAGAAATTATTTAAATAATAAACTGAAGTGATGAGTGTACTATAATTCAAAGTAGATGAAAAAGAAATTATTTGAATAATAAAGTTAATGGATAACTTACTAATTGTGGAAAGTGGTTAAGTTAAGTGGACAAGTGGTTAGAAGTGGGTTAGCCCTAAAATAAGGAAAGTGGGTTAAGATGATTAAAAGGTAACCCCTTGAGGAAGCTATATGAGAGTATAAATAAGAGGCAAGGGTCTCTCATTCAAATACACTTGACCATATTGAATATTTGCAAGTGACTGAGGTAACCAAAGGATATCTAAGGCGAATTTCAGAGGGAAGGTGAAGTAAAGAAGGCCGAATTTCAAGGGAGGATAAATTCTTTTGAGGATGCTTTCTAAGGTATGTTATTTATAGGTCATCTCACCATTTTCACAATAAATGTTTTTCTAGAATGATTCAAACTGCGAAATATGGAGGCCATTGAGGAAACATAACCAAGTAATTGTGATAATAATTTCAGCTTGTGGGTCATTGTATGTTTGGAGTTACACTCCGTGGAAAATAGGGTTTGTGGCTAGTCTTGAAACTAGTCTAAAACAGGTGTTTCGGGTAAAAACGTCATAACTTCTTCATAACAGATCCAAATTTAGTAAGACCAAATGTGTTGGTTAGAGTACAGTCTATAATATTCTATGTACCATTTTCATATCCATACAACAAGTATTTCGTGCGGGGCACACTCTACAAGTTCGCTCTCTAGAATAAGCCAGAATTCAACAAGGTATGTCATTTTTGCTATAAATAATTTTCTGAGAGGTTCCAAGTAGTGAAATATGGATGAATTGCATTAAAGACACTGAAGAACGTTGTGTACTATTTTTAGATCCTTATTAATTACAGGTACATAGTTATGATTATTTCAAGTTAGGGTTGTTGACTAATACAAAATTAGTCATGTGAGACTAAAGTAAAATTTGATGAAAATGATAGTCTCTTGTTGTTAAAGTTAAGGAAGGTTTTCAGGTATGTGATCATATACACCAAGTCTATTACATATTTACAAATCAGATTTGGATGATGAAATTGATGAGGGATTTTGGTTGAGGTACATGTTGGGTACATGGTTGAGACAAGTAGTTGATGAGTTGGCACATACATGAGGTGTATAGTTGATGTTGTTGGTACATCTTGATGAGTCATAGTTTATGTGTATTCAATGCATGATTGGTACATATTTGGTGCATGGTTGATGCACTCATTGATGGTACAGGTTGAGGTACAGGTTGGTGCATGGTTGATGCACTTGTTTATGGTACAGGTTGATTACAGGTTGTTTGGTGCAGGTTGATTGGTACAGGTTTACAACAGTATATCTCACAGTGATAGTGTAAAAATGGTTCCATAATTATATTTATATTCCAGGGTGGTTGGACGAGGCAAGGACAGGTGGTTGTAGCCAACTTCCGGTTGTAGCTGGAGAACATAGGGGGTTGTAGCCTCCTTCTGGTTGTAGCCAGAGAATTGGGGAGTTGGAGCTTCCCTCAGGTTTTATCCTAAGAAACTAGGGGGTTGGAGCCTCCTTCTAGTTGCAGCTGGAAAACAAAGGAGTTGGTGCTTCCATTGAATGTAATTCTTAAAGACATATAAGAAAAATCATTATGTGGTTTTCTCCCACTTTGGGTTTCCACATAAAAACATTTCATTTCATGATTGATTATATATCTATTTATGCTCATGATCATTATGTGCTTGTCTTATCTTTTTTGTTTTACATAATTAAGCATAGGGGCAGATACTTATATGAGATGATCACTAGTTGTATTGGTTGTATGACTTCACTTGACATCACCTATTTCCTGATCTTTAGGGCCCCAAGGCCCCATGTAAGTAGGTAGGTCATCTTGCTTTCCTTGCATTTTCATCTTGATTTATCATGTTAGTTTAGATGCATTTCATATTTCATTTTTCTCTAGTTGCATATTAATTTCATGCTTAGTTTAGAATTTTTTGAAAAAATGCTAAAATTTTCTTTTCTAGATTAGTTTCATTTTTGGCTTTGATATATATATGGATGAAGGGTGATATAATGACCCTAGATTTTATAGTGTTTTATTTCAGTGTAGGCACATGTATACCAGAAGATATTGTGGTTCTCATGCACTCTACGACGAGCACATGTCCCCAAGTGGGAGCCAGATGTTATCCCCATTTTGTGGGACAACTAAGGAGATGTTGTCTCGAGGCCCTCAGGTTGCAGACATGGAGTGTTGAGAGACAACTTGACCAACAATGTACACTTGCAAAAATGGAGACCCATTTCACCACCAGAGCTCCAGGTTGATCATGGCGGTATCCACCACATCAGTTGGCCACCAGAAGACATTGGGTCTTGCTCCATGAGGTAAAATTTAGTTACTATGCTAAGTGTCATTTCAATATATGAGTCATTTGAGTTTGTTACATCTATTACTGCTTTTTATTATGTGACATTTGCTTGGACATTATGCTCTTTTCCCTATTTCACCTTGGTGGTTGACATTGCCACCTAGTAAGTGGGTCACACTTAGGGATATGTATTCTATTGGGAGGTACTTTTTATGATTCATCATTCTATTCCCTACCATACTTTCCACTTTCCACACATCATCCCCTCATCTCCTCAACTTTTGTGGTTTTTGAGTGTTTTGACCCAAGAAGGGGTTGTCCCTCACTTCATGGGAATAAGGGGTTGAAGGCCCAAAGGATTTTGGTTGGAAAAAGATAAAATCATAATTATTAACCTTCCATATGCTCGCCCCAAGAGGTCTTGAGAGTAATGAAAATATTCTCCTAAAAATCAAATACATGCAAAAGAAAATTAACATTATAGAAATGTCTCCACTTGTTGAGTTCTATACACTCATGTGGTGTCCCTTTATTTCCTTGCATATGGAACTCTGTGTACCTGTAGCTTCAAGTGGTCTTGTCGTACTCCCCCCCAAGATAATCGATTCACCAATAGGGATTAACCAAGGTTTTGGACGATTAATTAATTAATGGCAATGAATGGGCTTGGAAAAATGATACATTGAAAACGAAGGTGCAACACACCCTCTACAAAGGCACCCATAAGTGAGACACTACAATCCATTATATGTCATGAATCCCATTCCCAAAACTATTCCCCTCATCCATAACACTGTTGGAAGATTGGTTGTTGTCATTGATGTCAACCCTAGTCATGGGTTTTGGACCAGAATATTGATGAAGTTATTTGGACATGAAGGAAAATGAAAATGAAGATACAACACCCATGGATGGATAGTATACATCATGCTCT
>ML803638.1:218833-269908 GCA_009831015.1 Picea engelmannii
TCTCTTGGTGTAGAGGATCCATGGGCATTGCTGCCCTCGATTGTTGACTATGTAACCCTGTAACCCCCTGTGTGCAAAGAAAACAACAAGTGGGAGAATGTTGGGTATGTGTTATATTCTTTGCACGAGTAGTAGTGTCTGAGCATCTACGCCGGGCACGCAGGGGGGTTCGAGGGGGGCGGAGCCCCCCGCGTGGGGGTTCAAGGGCAGTGCCCCCGAATTTTTTTTTTTCGGGACGACATATTTTCGAGACGACATATTACCGGGACGACATATTTCCGGGACCACATGATATTAGGTGGTTTTTCGGCACATGGTTTTTTGCTGATGGTTTTCTATTTTCGGTTAAGGAATTAGGGTTTTGGACTAATCCAGGTCATTGGGTTAGGGTTTTGGATGCCGCTGGCTCCTATATGTATATTGTATTATAAACAATGTAACACAATGTATGAGTATAATATATGCTAGTTTTCCCGGTTTGGGTTTCTAGGTGAAAAAATCTCTGTGTAATGTTTGTATTTGCCATTGTATCTTTTCTGTTCTTTTCTGAATATCAGTTTGCAGTAGATATTGTACAAGGTTAGAATTTACAGTTTTGTCAACCCTCCCATACTCAAACTTGGTAAATTGCATAGGGTCTTTGAGCATTAGTTTATTTGAATGAGGTGGTTTGCATGTACTTGCTTGAATGACACTTTTATTTAGTTTACTTAATCATCATGATGCTTTGACTTGAGATCCTTGGAGGGCATATTCATTTGTCTTTGCAGGACTTAGATGGTGGATAGATTTGGAGGAACAAGCCTAGATTGGGCTTCCATGGGGCTTGAAGCCCACAGGTTGGATTCCAAGGGCCCATTGTAGCACACTCCCGACCACCAACAGGCCGGGGGATGCCACTACTCAGACACTTAACTTAGTTCTGACAACATATTGTAATGCACCCAGTATTTAATCGAGCTCTGTCACATAACTTTTTCTCTTTTATAAAGTATATACACACACAGACATACATGCATATTGACTGCATGCAATTAAACATATACATACAATGATCTAGCGAAAGCTTCTTATATAAATCATAAACAAACAGCTGCATTCTATAAATATACGATTTCAGACTGAATTAACAGTAAACACAGACATGCAACGTATACAGGGGTATACCCTTAAACATATAGACAACTATGCTCACACAAGCCATAATATCCATAAAATAACACATAAATGATAATGCGGCATATAAACTCATCACATAACCAATACTTTTCTTAGTGAGAATGTCACCAACTGCATGCAGACCGTCCAGGAACCTCCCAGCCTTAGACTACACTATTCATCACTCTCAACAGTGAGTCATCCCCGAGCTGGGACTAGACTCCACCTGAGAAAGGGATTCCTAACCAGGATTTAGGTTCACAGTCAACCGAAAAGATTCCCTCTCAGGTGTTCACTCAACCATGGCCTACAACCTCTCCTTCCCCACATGCCTGTCCCAGCCAAGAAAGTGTGCCCCTTCTCTACTCAAGAGTCCTTCGGCTACCCCACTTCCCTTCCAGAGCTTCAACAACAGGCCAGATCGGAAGTCTCAGAGTGCTGTAGCCATGGTTTAGCACCTTCAGGAAATTGATCCTCAACAATTATCTCATTCAGAGAATTTCTCACGGGCCTGACAACCTGCCTCTTCAATCCCACTCCCAAGTTGACAGGTGACAGGTACACCAACAGGAATGGTTATACATCTGGTCTGGTACGGTGGTAGGAAAAATACAAGGTAGCTCAAGGATTGACGGAATGTATCACGGATACTGGTTCTCTGGTTGAAGGAAAAATGGTAATGTTTCTCTGCAAATTCCCCCCTTCATAATGACCGATTCCCCCCAAAGGAACTAAGTCTCAACAATAAGTATGCATGTCTCCAACTTGACACTTGTCATGTTGGAAGCTGCTCTGATACACTTGTCCCCTACTTTAGGACTTAGGATAAATTAATTATTTGTACTTTATGTTTTTAAGAAATATTAATATAATATTTCTTTTCAGCTTTAAGCTCTCTAGATTAGCCCTATTCTTAACTTTAGGCCCTCCCTTTCCGATTTGGTTGGAATCTAGTCCCCCTTCTCTTTTATCATGGTCAGTCTGCACACAGTGATGTATTTTATATTAATCATGAAACATATACAAAATAGGCGCACTGGCCTTTGACATCTAGGTGCTCTGGCCTAATTCCAAAACATAAGCATTCTGGCTTATAATACTGGCTCACTAGCCTATAACACATATCATATACATAAAGGTTCGTTAACCTTAATATTGTGCGCACTTTAGTTACTGTACGCAGTATCTGCTGACCTCAAGATTGCGTGTTCTTTAGTTACTGTGTGTTGTATCCTCTGTCTTTAAGGTTGCGCGCACTTTAGTTACTGCAAGCGGTATCCAAAAATGTGCACATTACATTTCTTTACTCCACAGTTTATGCACGCACCATGCCATGAAAGGTGTATTACAAAAATGATGTCCAAATAGCTCACTAGCTTAATACACTTGGATTATATTTACATTTGGGTTTGGTCGAGGGACATTACAATCCCCTCCCCTTATTTATGCACTGTCCTCAGTGCATCATGTATCGATATACAACAAAATTTTCAGAATTTCTCAAAAAGATGTGGGTATTCTACCCGCATTGCATCCTCATGCTCCCAAGTAGCGTCTTCAGGTCCATACCAAGTCCATTGGAACTTTACAAGACCTATGGCTCGATTCTGGAGCTGTTTGCTTTTCCGATCCAAAATGCGCACCGGATGCACTTGGAAAGAGCCTTCTTGCTCCACCTGAATAACATTCCAATCAATAATATGATTATCATCAGGTATATATTTCTTTAGCAATGATACATGGAATACATTATGAATAGACATAGATGCAGGAAATGCAAGCATATAAGCAACTGGACCAATCCTCTCTAGGATTTCAAATGGTCCACAAAATCTGGCTGCCAACTTGGCGCAGCTTCCCAGCTTCAGGGAACTCCTGTTAGCTTTCACTTTCAGGAAAACATGATCACCCACTTTGAATTCTCTGTGGATTCTATTTTTATCAGCATAACTTTTCTTTTTGTCTTGGGTGGCTTTCAAATTCTGCTTAATTTTTAACATTTGGTCCTCCATATCCTTGAGCAACTCTGGCCCGACTACTGCTCTATCAGTTGGATTATCCCAGCTTACTGGAGTATTGCACCTTCTACCGTAAAGTGATTCAAATGGGCTCATCTTCAATGATGCCTGATACCCATTGTTGTAAGCGAATTCTACCAAGTGTAGGTAATCTTCCCATTTTGATGGTTTATCCATCACATACATTCTCAACATATCTTCTATCACTCTATTCACCCTCTCTGTCTGCCCATCAGTCTTAGGATGGTAAGTTGTACTAAAGTTCAGATTCGTTTCGAATCCTTTGAACAATCCTTTCCAGAAAATCGAGGTGAATTTCGGGTCTCTGTCAGACAAAATCGTTTTATGGAATTCTGTGCAATCATGCCACTTCCTTCATGAAAATATCAACAACATCTGTTGCCTTGTGAGTAGTTTTCAGTGGAATAAAATGCGCAACTTTTGTAAGCTTGTCCACTACTACCATAATCGAATCATGTAGCTTTCCTATTCTGGGCAATCCTATAATAAAATCCATGGTCACTACTTCCCACTTCCATTCAGGAACAAGCAAGGGTTGCATCAATCCTACTGGGTGCCTATGCTCTGTTTTATCTTTCTGGCATTCCATACACTTAACAATGTATTCTGTAATTTCTCTCTTCATACCTAGCCAAAAGTATTGGCTCTTGACCGTTGCTACGGTTTTCTGATATCCAGGATGCCCTGCATAAGGAACATTATGCATCTCATGCAAAATTATACATCTCAAGTCCTGGACATTTGGTACAAAAATTATGTTCTAGTGTAGCAGTATTCCATCTACTCCCAACTTATAACTATCCATATTCCGTGGTGTCTTACCTTGCTGTAATTTTTCTATCAATTCTTTGTACTGCAGGTCTATATTTGCAGCCTCCAGAATTTTGCTTTTAACATCATTCTAATACATGCTGATGGTTGTAGCATGAATCTCATGCACCCTCCTACTAAGTGCATCAACCACTTTATTTTCTTTTCCTTTAATATGTTTTATATCAAAGTCATATTCGCTTAGAAATTCTAACCATCTACTTTGTCTAGAATTTAGATTTGGCTGATCAAATAAATATTTCAGACCGTTGTGGTCTGTTCTTATCTCAAACCTTTTCCCCATGAGGTAGTGTCTCCATTTCGTCAGGGCATGCACTATGGCTGCCAACTCCAAATCATGAGTGGCATAGTTTCTTTCATGCTCCTTCAACTTCCTTGATTCGTAACATTTCACAAATCCATTTTGACTGAGGACTCCGCCAAGTCCTTCATTACATGCATCTATGCATACAATGAAATCTTCATTTGGGTCGGCAATTCTTAGTATTGGAGCACTTGTCAATAATTGTTTCAAATGTTGGAAACTCCTTTCACAGTCTGACGTCCACTGAAACTTCATACCTTTTCTTTGCAAGGAAGTGATTGGGTGTGGTATCTTTGAGAATCCTCCAATGAATCTCCTATAGTAGCATGTAAGGCCCATGAATGATCTGACTTCTGTCACATTCTTTGGTGCTGACCATTCCCTAATGGCTTCAATCTTCTCAGGGTCCACTGCTATCCCATCTTTTGAGATGATATGCCCTAAATAATGAATTTGTTTCTGATAAAATGAGTACTTGCTCAATTTGTCATACAACTGATGCTCCATTAATACTTGCAACACCATCTTCAAATGATTTTCATGCTCTTCCTCTGTCTTAGAGTATATAAGAATGTCATCCACAAAGACAATGACAGACTTGTCTAAATATTCTCGAAAAACACCATTCATTAAGCACATGAATTCAACTGGTGCATTTGACAACCCAAATGGCACCACTGTGAACTCATAGTGACCATACCTTGTTCTGAAGGTGGTCTTGTTGATATCTTATTCTTTAATTATTACCTGATGGTATCCCAATATGAGATCTATCTTTGAAAAGATCTTTGCATCCTTCAATTGATCAAAAAGATCATCGATCCTTGGAAGAGGATACTTGTTCTTTACAGTCACTTTGTTCAACTGTTTGAAATCAATGCACAACCTTAATGTTCCATCTTTATTTTTCACAAACAAAACTGGGGGCACCCCAAGGTGACACACTTGGGCGAATATACCCCTTCTTCAGAAGTTCTTCAAGCTTCATTTGCAACTCTTTTAGTTCTGGTGTACTCATTCTGTAAGGAGTCTTTGACACGGGAGCTGCTCCCGGTGTCAGTTTTATAGAAAAATCAAGGTCTCTCTTTGGGGGTAGTCCTGGTACCTCCTTGAATACATATTCAAACTCCTTTAGGATTACATAATCCTCCAAATTTGGCACCTTGTCTTTAGGTGTCTCTTCCATATGAGATGCAAATATTTGACATCCTCTTCTATAACATTTATTCAGTTGTAATGCTGAAATTTCTCTAATGGTTACTACTCTGGGAATTCCCTGCACTTTCCTTTGGTTCCCTTCTTCGTCCAAGCAAGTGAATTCTTTGTTATGAAAATCCAATAGAGAATGATGTGGGTCCAACCAATCCATCCCGATTAAACAATCATAGGAACCTAAAGGTAAGATATTCAAATCTGCCTTGGTGTTCAGTCTGTTCATGTCCATGAGACATGACTTAACCATCTCATTAACCTTTATTTTGGTTCCTGTAACCAACTGTACCAACCAAGATTTCCCATGCTTGCTTCTTGGTAATTGCAAACTTTCTACCATCTTAGGATCTATATAACTATGACTAGCTCCCGAATCAATTAAAATAGCAATGGTTCGATTATTAATCATACCTTCCACTTCAATCATGTGTGACTGATATTTTTCTTTCTTGTTATCCAGGGCTGCATAGATCCTTGGCACATTTCTACCCATGTCCTCCACTGTTTCAACTTGTTGTACATTATAAAGAGTCCTTCCTTTTTCACCTCTGTGAGGACAATCTCTGAATCTATGATCTCCTTTACAACCCCAAGATTGAATAGGTGGTTTTCTTGGCCTTTGGTCTTTTGCCTCTATCATTTTGTGTTCTTTATAATTTTGTGGTCCCTGTGGACTATTTCTGAAGAATGGTGGTTTAAATATTTTCTTCCTCTGATCCAGCTTGAACTTATTTTTATCTTCCCAAGATTTTTGGAAAGTTGGCTTTGTTTTCTGCTGATCATATAGACGTTTAGCTCGCCTTATGGTCTCTTCCAATGTCTTGGGATCATCGTACTGTATTTTTTCACTGATGAATGCTGGCAATCCACTCAAATACCTTTGAATTTTAACTGTCTCATCCTTGATGAAGGAGACGTACTTCAATAGTTCTAGGAATCTTCTTTCATATTCATCTATAGTCATGCTTCCAAGTTTGAATTCAAAGAACTCTTTCATTTTCTTGTCATAATACCTCTTAGTCAAGTATTTCTTCTCAAAATACTTCTTAAATTCCCTCCAAGTAACGCTCTTCTCTTTAATGTATTGTACCTACACAAGCTGATCCCACCACATGGATGCCTTTCCTTTGAGTTGATAGATGGAAATTCTACCCTCTGCATGAGAAGAATAATTGTGTAATTGGAAACACTTTCTCATGCCCAACAATCGTGTTTCTTCATCTTCATCCTTCTTGTGCTCACCATCAAATGTAGAAGGTTTGATTTTTTTCATTTCTCCTCGTAGCTCATCCACCCCAGTCCTCTTATGTTGTCTGCCAGGGGATGGACTTATGTTGCTACCTGATCTTTTATTGGAATGCTTCGGGGAGTGATGGTGGTGTCTGTTAACATTTCCTAATTTCTTTTTCTCATCTGAAGGTTTGGGACTTCCAGATTTACTTGAGTCACTTTCTTTTTCCAATTTATTTTCTATTATGTTCAGACTTTGCAATAACTTCATGTTGAAGTCATCCTGATGCTCTTTGGCAATCATAAGCCTTTCATTATCAGCTTTATGGATTTGGACATCCTTTTTCAAATTCTTAATGGTCTCTACCATATTCATGTTTTCATTCCTTTCCTCTCCATGTCCATTGGAGTTTGTTCCTTCAATGTCCAAATGGATATTCATTCCTCTGTTCTCATATTGTTGACTATAATTTCCCCGTGTCTCTTCCATTCCTATGGATTCAGTACTTGATCTGATCTGATCTATTTGTTGTTAATTCTGCAAAATGTGCAACCATTAAAACTTATTAGGTTAGCTGAATCAACAATCCACGAGAAATATGAACTATTTCGGCTCATTAAATATATCAGACTATCCTTTCTGATTTCTTGGTGTTTCCACCATGACAATTCTTAGACAAGACCCAAGTTTTGAAAACTTAGCAAGAAATACATCATCGCGCAAAGATACACCGGCGAAAGGTGGTTTGTCAAAACCACTTTTGTATAAGCTCCGATGTCACGTGCTTCAATATGTCAAATCCAACATTCGTGGGACAGGTGACGGTTAGTCATATCACCCCATCTCATTCGCTCATACATCACAACCATTTGAAGTTAGGTGAACACCGCCATGTAAGGAACTCAAAAAGTTTAATCATTTGAAATGGATTAGCTAAGCATGGCAACCCATTGCACTTGTGCGCCAATCTGTCAGGGATTCATGATTGAGGCTCTATAATTACCAACTCTTGGGTATGGAAGCATCATCTTATCTATCAGCGAGCAATCTCCAAACTGGTTTGAATTTCTCATTTATGCAAAAGTATTTCAAGTGTCCACAAAACTGAGGTATATGGACCCAGTTAAATCCAATGAGATTGGTTACTCGGGCAACATGCTGAATTTTCCTGCGAGTACGAAGGAAAAGGTAGTCGCGCAGATATTAGCGACTAGATTTCACACAACACCTGTTACTGATTTGAGATTGGAAATCAGGATGAATCCAATCATGAGAAACCTGGTTATCAACAGAACAGCTGCTAAGAAGAAACGAAGCAAGCGACAGAAGAAGGAAGCCATCATTGAAGCGGTTGAGAGTGTTGGAGAGAATCAACCAGTCTGGTTAGACTCTTTTAAGGAGGATATAGCTAAGATAAATGAACCCTCAATTACAATTGAGTATAGTTTAGCGATTCTTGGACAGATGATAGCAGAGGTAAGGAAGCTCTGGAGATGATAGACTTGTTCTTGAACGGTCTCTTTAAATAGGACAACTGCTATTTTGAATCATCCCCTTCTGTAATTTTGTATTTTAAATGAATATATAAGCACATAAGCGGATTTTGTACTACTTATGACAAGATCCCATTGATGATGATACGAATCTTGTTTCCTTTAATATTATGCACCTCCTGGTAACTTATATTTTACTTTCAACTGTTTGAATAAAACCCATAGTTCATCTCACTCGCTTGAATCCTTTTAAATAATACTTCAATGCAGTTGTGTATTCCTCTTTCTTTGAATACTAGGTAAACTTTCTATTTAAACTTAGGCTCGTCGTCTTAATTAACTTTTCAGACGATTTTGTGTGCACAAAATTCAACCTGTGTACCTTTATTTATCGTGCAAGCGAATTTATAAGGTAAATCATGTTTTCCACGTACCTGTATCTACTATACATTTCCTCTTCATCGCGCCAATAACTTGCGCCCACTACTTCTGTGTTGCATGCCAATATCCACTGTGCACTGTTTTTGCATCGTGCTCGGATATTTCACATGCATTTCACTCTATGCATTGCACCATGCTAAAGTTCAATATGCCTTACTGCATACAATAATCTGTATGCCCCATCAATTACTCTGTCGCTACTGTGCACATCTACCTGCGCGCACCCTTTCCTGCACTGTAGTGATACAACTCATACTCTTACAGTGTGTGCACCAACCAAACTTCACTGTACCTTACAATACTGCACACACCACATGCACCTGTACTAGGTGTATGCACTCCACGCAATGCTAAATTTAGCGCACGCATCCCTACATATTATTTTTCTACGCGGTGGCTCAATTTTCCATAAACACAATATACTGTATGCCATACAGTAATTGATACCATACTGCAATCTCGTCTCCATTCGACCTGTTTGGCCCATTCAGGCTCAATGTCGAAAACTAATGCTCTGATACCATACTGTAACACACCCCGAAACTACCAACAGGCCAGCGGATTCCATTACTCAGACACTTAACTTAGTTCTAACAACATATTGTAACACACCTAGTATTTAACCAAGCTATGTCACATAACTTTTTCTGGTTTATATAAGTATATACACACACAGACATACATACATACATATTGACTGCATGCAGTTAAACATATACATATAATGCTCTAGCGGAAGCTTCTTATATAAATCATAAACAAACAGTTGCATTTTGTAAATATACGATTTCAGACTGAATTAACAGTAAACATAGACATGCAGTGTATACAGGGGTATACCCTTAAACATACGGACAAATATGCTCACACAAGCCACAATATCCATAAAATAACACATAAATGACAATGCAGCATATAAAATCATCAAATAATCGGTACTTATCTTAGTGAGAATGTCACCAACTGCATGTAGACTATCCACGAACCTCCCAGCCTTAGACTACACTGTTCATCACTCTCAACAGTGAGTCACCCTCGAGCTAGAACTAGACTTCACCCGGGAAAGGGATTCCTAACCAGGCTTTAGGTTCACGATCAACCGGAAAGATTCCTTCTCAGGTGTTCACTCAACCACAACCTACAACCTCTCCTTCCCCACATGCCTGTCCCACCCAAGGAAGTGTGCCCCTTCTCTGCTCAATAGTCCTTCGGCTACCCCACTTCCCTTCCAAGGCTTCAACAACAGGCCGGACCGGAAGTCTCAAAGCGTTGTAGCCATAGTTTAGCACCTTCAGGAAATCGATCCTCAGCAATTTTGTCACTCAGAGAATTTCTCACAAGCCTGACAACCTACCTCTTCAATCCCACTCCCAAGTTGACAGGTACACCAACAAGAATGGTTATACATCTAGTCTGGTATGGTGGTAGGAAAAATACAAGGTAGCTCAAGGATTGACGAAATGTATCACAGATACTAGTTCTTTGGTTGAAGGAAAAATGGTAATGTTTCTCTGCAAATTCCCCCCTCCGTAATGGCTGATTCCCCCCAAAGGAACTAAGTCTCGACAATAAGTATGCATGTCTCCAACCTGGCACTTGTCATGTTGGAAGCTGCTCTGATACACTTGTCCCCTACTTTAGCACTTAGGATAAATTAATTATCCGTACTTTATGTTTTTAAGAAATATTAATATAATATTTCTTTTCGGCTTTAAGCTCTCTAGCTTAGCCCTATTCTTAACTTTAGGCCCTCCCTTTCTGATTTGGTTGGAATCTAGTCCCCCTTCTCATTTATCGGAGTTGGTCTGTGCGCAGTGATGTATTTTATATTAATCATGAAACATATACAAAATAGGCACACTGGCCTTTAACATCTAGGCGCTCTGACCTAATTCCAAAACATAAGCATTCTAGCTTAATACTGGCTCACCAGCCTATAATGCATATCATATACATAAAGGTTCGTTGACCTTAATATCGCGCACACTTTAGTTACTGCGCGCGGTATCTGCTGACCTCAAGATTGCACACTCTTTAGTTATTGTGTGTTGTATCCTCTATCTTTAAGGTTGCACGCACTTTAGTTACTGCACGCGGTATCCAGAAATGTGCACATTACATTTCTTTACTACGCAGTTTATGCGTGCACCATGCCATGAAAGGTGTATTACAAAAATGATGTCCAAACAACTCACTAGCTTAATATACTTAGATTATATTTGCATTTGGGTTCGGCCGAGGGACATTACACCCACATTCTGTATGAAGATGAACTTACTTTAGAGGTCTAGAGGACACCTTGGAGGACCTTTCCTAGCCCTCAGATGCCAAACAATTTTCTTGGAGAGGCCAAAACGTCACCCTTGAGGAGTTGACATCATTATTGGGGATAGGGTTTTGGTGGTGAAGTTGTTATATGTTGACACTTGGCATGACTTGGTGAGAGGAGGCTATAGCGCATGAGAGGGAGGTTCTTTGAGCCCCAACAACTTCAAATTTTTTCTCCAACGACTTGCTCTAAGGGTCAAAATGTCACCCTTAGAGGGGCGACATCATCTTAAGGTTTCTATTGTGCACTTTTTAAATTTTAAATTTTGAATTAAAAATGAATTGTTTTTGTAAAGGGGAAAAATAAGGGTGGTTGCCCCCTTATTTTGTGTTTACCCTAACTTATGTGGACAAACAATGTTTAAGACATTTTGTAAAAATAGAGATCATTTGAATCTCATTTCATATCATAACTCTCCCATTGTGAGAAGAACTTGGTTGAAATGTTTTCTATACTTGAGAATTTTGGTATCTGTGTTTCTTGAAAATGGATTTTGGTGTTATGTATTGGTGATTGGTTGAAGTGAAGTGATGCACACCCATTGAAGGCATGCTATTTCTTTGGATGTTGATTTTCTTGGTGAAACTAGGGTTTGATATCTCTCTTTCTTGGAATTGGTAAGGAAAAATCTGCATTTGTTAGTTATTTCTTGCTTATTCTTGATTGTTGTTGGTTGAAAACCTAGGAGGAGTATGTTGTATACACCCTCCATTAAGATTCATCTCATTTTTTAAGTTTATAAGTTATTCCAGGACAAGGGTTGCTAGGAGGAATATGAGTGTGTATACCCCCCTAGATTTTACCCTAGTTTGATTGCCATACTCTAGGAAGTAAGAGGGTTTACACTCCTAGGGATTTTTTCAAATCTAACTTGTGCTTTAAAGACTCCATTCACCCAATTATAAAGGCACTAATATGATTTTTGCATTGGATATATAAAATACTTGCCTCGGTAAACATGAAAATCATTCTTTTGAGATTGTTTAATTTGGAACCAGTTCTATGCTTTATATGCTTAGTTGAGCCACTAGGGCATATCAATTTGCTAAGTATTTCTTGTTGTTGTTATAACATTTCATATACAACTATTAGGGATGCAGAAACCCTAATACATTTTGATTAATATCTCACTACTGAACCATTGAAAGTTGTTAAAAGTTTGCCACATTAATCTACTAAGGTTAGCGCACTTTTTGGGTGGATTGTTGGAAAGTTTTGACGGTTGATTTCTATGCTGTAATAAATTGTTTGTTACAAACATAAGGCTGATAATTACTTCTACAAAAATTTCTTACAACATTCTTACATTGTTGCTAAAGTTTTATGCTATCTTCTTGAGCTAAACTAGTCAATTTTCTAGCTTGTCTCTTGTACTTTTCACTAAGCTTTGAGAAACTTTATTTTGTAGCTGTCATTATCATTTTTTTTTATATACATCATTGTTTACTACTACAATTAGGGACATCAAGATTAAATTGTTTGTCCACCTAACATTATACGCATATACTTGGCTTGTTCTTGTGTCTCGGGTAGGTATATCACTCTTTAGAAGTATTATTATCTCTCGCAAACCTTTGGCTACCACCAAGACTCTTTCTCAAGCCTTTCCATGCTTAGTATCTTGACCTATAGGGGCTACACTTCCATCATTCCACTTTATGTCTCAGTTCCCCCTTGTTAGGATATTTAGACACTTAGGATTTAGTTATGATATACTTGGTCTGATGTGTCATTAGGTAAAAGTGTGTTTCATAGTGTATTCTTTTATTATGCATTAGTATGCATTTGTAGTTAGGAAATCTGATGGTCATAATATATTCCCAATATAGAGTGATCTGACGGTTCATATTCTTCTTGATCTTAATGACTACATTGATCCGTGGTTTAACACCTGATTGGTCCATGATCTCTATTTAAAGAGCATGGAGGGTCATTTGTCGATGATCAATTGTGAGAAACTCTCTTGTAAAATCTCTCTATAGTCTTTTTGTTTTCCATTAATAAACTGCTCCAAGTGGCCACGTTGGTTGGGGCCGTGGATGTTTTCCCATAGGAGCTTTACCACGTCAAAACATCGGTGTGTTGATCTTTGATCTGGTTGTGTGAGTGGTTACTAAAGGTGTTCTCCCTCTGTTAGAATACACGTGTTGTCGAACATGGTATCAAAGTATGTTTAAAGACCCACTCTCGTTGTAGATCGAGATCGTGAAGCCGAGTTGTCTCATCTTTGGTTTCTACCATTTTCATACATTTATGGGCTGAGAAGACTATTCCATTGCATCCAGAGCACTCGTTTCAGTCAGGAATGCTTTTCGTTTCACTCAAAAAGGTTTATGTTTTCCCAAGCTACAACCATTTCAGTGAAATCCAAAGGTATAAAGTCTAAATACGCCCTTTTAAAATTTTTGCAGAGTATTATTTCAGTTTTATATTGCTTGATTTCAGGTTGCTAGTCTTTTAGATCTGTGTATGATCTTTGTCCCGCACCCTGTGTGATGATCCGAATTTATGTAGGAACACAATAGAATACACAAATAACCATGAATACAAAGATGCAACGGAAATAACACTTCATTTCATTAATATCAAAGAATTTAAATTTGTTTACAGACATAATAGAATAAACTAGCTAGGGCGCTGGTAGCTTATCTTTGAGAAGAGATGTGGTGGCTACATGCCTCTGAACTCTATGTTACAACGAGTCTTGAAGGCCTATATATTATTGAGAAACAATGGAAACCCTAAACATCCAAAAACCTAACCCTAGGACATGAAACCCCAGAATATGGGCCCCGTCGGGGTAAATTGGTACATCAATTTCTCGAGGTCGTAACTTTAGCATGCTATCTCTGTTTGACACATATGATACATCGTTAGAAAGATATATCCGAGGACTATAACTATTGATTGAAAATATGAAGGTCTAGAACGAAGTAATATTCGTCGAATGTTTGATGCCCCAAAAATGTCGTTTAGGGCCTCAAAACAGCTCTGAAAGTTTAAGACCCAAAAAATTGCCAAAAATAGTAAATTGTGCTACAATTAAGGAAAATGAAAACCTAAAAGAAACAATGGTGGGGGTCCAAGTGGAATAGGTGGGTGGCCACCAATATTCACCTGGATCATTCCTCCTCCCGTAGGAAGCAATGATCCCCATTGTGTTGAGTTCCTCCATGAGATGAGGAAACTTCTGCTGAACTTGGTCCCTAGTGAAGGAGTTGGCCTGCTTTGACAACTCGATATAGCTGGATCCTATGCTAATAGATGTTCTTGATTTGTGTGTCCATAATTCGATCAGTTGTGGCTTGTTCCATGTAGTCTGGATTTAACTCTGTTGGTGTGAGTTGTTCTACCATGTCGGATGTGTCCAGTAGAGGTGGAAAGTAAGGTCGAAGGTGGTCCACATTGAACACTGGGTGCAGACCAAGGAATGGTGGGATACTGAGCTCGAAGGCATTTTCCCCTACAACGTTGGTAATGGTGTATGGCCCATATTGGAGCGAGCGAAGCTTGTGGTGCAGTCCAACGAGGCACTCCTTCTGCAAATGTAGCCACACTTTGTCTCCCACCTGGATGTTGTGTTGCACCTGATGTTGATCATGTCGTTGCTTGTACTTAGCATTGGATCTATCCAATATGTCATGAACCTGTTGGTGAATGTGTTGAATGTTCTCAATGAAAATGTTCGCCTTGGCAGATTTAGACTGGACATGAGCTGAATCAGCTTGAGTAGCTGCAAATGGTATGGCTATGTCAATGGGACATAGTGGTTGGAATCCCAAGCCCACTTGAAAGGGGTTGTGGTCGGTTGAGCTGTGGAGGGACCGGTTATAACTATGTTGTACATAAGAGAGGCTCTCATCCCATGTGCATGGATGATTTGAGTTGTACATGCACAAAATGTGTACGATCATCCTGTTGATGACCTATGTCTGGCAATTAGTTTGGGTATGGAAAGTTGTGGACTTGGTGAGCTTGGTGTCCAACATTGACCAAAGGCTGGACCAAAATTTACTAAGGAACCTGTTGTCCTGATCTGAGATGATAGACTATGGGATCCCAAAGTGTACCCACACTCGTTCAAAGAAGAGTTTAGGAGTGGCTTCTGCTGTGATATTCTTCTTGCAGGCCACCATAATGGCCATTTTCGAGAATCTGTTGACGACCACGAAAACACAGTCATTGCCATGCTTAGTAGAAGGAAGGCCCAACATGTAATCCATGGAGATGGATTCTTAAGGTCGATTAGGGGTAGGCAATGAAGTATAGAGGCCTTTTTTATTGATGGTCGGTTTGGCAATGGCGCAGGCAATGCAAGATCTGATTTACTTCCCGAAATCATGTCCAAGGTGTGGACAATAGAAATACTTATACAGTACTACCACTATTTTCTCGACCCCAAAATTCCCAATGACCTGACTATAGTGCACTTCCCAAATCATCTTGGCATGCTCGCTTGAAGGAACACAAAGGTGTCCCAGGTGACATAGTAGTGCATCCTGGAGGTGGAATTTTGGAACTCGGTTACCCTCCAAGAGCGTCTTGTATGTGTGGCCAAAATACGGATCTCTCTTGTAGAGAAGTGGCCAATCAGAATTATCGTGCCCACAAGAGTTGAGCATAGTGGTTATCGCTACGATCGGTGGTTGGCTGAGGCAGTCTGCAACATTATTGGTGTTTCCCTTCTTGTACTTGATGTTCAAATAAAATTGTTGCAAATATGTGGACCACTTCTAATGGCGATCGTTCTGCAACTTCCCTTGTGTCTGTATGAACTTCAGGGGTCAGTGGTCTGTTCGGATAATCATTTGCTTCCCCAAAATGTAATGTTTCCATTGTCGGCAAACATGCACAATGGAATGCATTTCTTTGTCATAAGTGGGATACTTTCAGACCATGTTGGATAGTGTCGCACTGTGATATGCCACCGGATGCCCTTGTTGAGTAATAACTGCATGTTGAGCACTCAACACACCCTAAAAATCCTATGTCAAATTTTACTTTTTGGGAACCACTTGATCTTTTGAACTATCTAATTCGACTTCATTGTAAAAAATGTTGCCTTTGCTTATCATCTTGATTCTCATTTAAGTCTCTCAAAGTTTGCTTGATCATGTGAAAACCCATAACTTAAAATAATTAACATTCAAATAAAGAATTGATAGCCAAAATGTTTCCCCCCGACGCGCTCAAAGATTCGACATCAGAAGGAAGTAAAGGATGAAAGGAAAGCATTCTAAGGAACCGCAGTCACGCTGTTATTCTTCGGCATCGACACAATGAAGTTTTCTTTCACAACAAGAATTACACAAGGATATGATAGATAGTCGATCCCCGAAGCATTTCAACATCGACGAGTTTTTGAGAATGTAAGTCCGTAGAAAAACATAATATTTTTTTCCCCGATTGCCAACCCTCAATACCTTTTCGGCATCGACAATCCTAGGTTTATCTTAACGCGTGCATCTTGTTGAAAACCCTGAATCTTATTGATGTACACGACCAAAACACCTATCCTCATCTACCACATATCTTTATTAGATTGGATAAACACACGATCTAGTTTTCACCTGAGTCGTTATCGATTCCTGAGGCCCAAGTCGCACCCCGATTTAGTTTTTCCATGTCAACATCGTACGATGAAATCGATTGGCGTCAGAATTTTTTCACAGGAGGACACTAGCAAAAAAGATATGCCGCACATCGTTGATCCATGATCTTCCCACTAAGAAATCGACACGATGGAACGTTTTAGCACTAAGATACGTTTAGATTTGAAGCATTTAAGGAATTAATTAAATCAAAATATCACATTAGTTATTACTTCGTGTGCTGACCAAATCAGCCATTTGAAACTACAGATCGAGCACACCACCCTCCATGCCTCCGTCGTCAACCCATGATGAATTGAATTGCAGGGATTTGACGTAGATTTTGTTTGACTTTCACTCATGACCCGAGTTAATTGGTTGATACGACACGATAGGTTCTTCCTCGTTAAATTATTTCGAGTTGTTCGTAAAGAAGATCATCATGCACAAAGAAGTTCAGAACACCCAAAGGAGTGAGACGAGCAACTCAGAAAAAACTTCCAAGATCCTGTGAGTATTAAACAACAGGTTTAGCAAGCATTACAGGTATGTACCAGTCTGTGGACTTTTTATGCTTCACTTCATACATTTTTTATCCGAGGTTACTCTATACGCATGCCTACATGATTGATTTCGGTTGCAGGAACAATGCCTCCAAAGAAACAAAGTACTAGGCAATCATCGAGGGTGTCCAAGCTGAAATAACCAGAAGTAGGAGAAGGCTCATCCCCATGCCCAGCGAAGCAGTTAGAATTCACTCCAAGGCCGAAACCAGTCATCAGGACATCCACCAAGAAGATTTTTAGTCAACCTCTGGCCTTTGGAGACACAAAGGCAAGCATAGGGACCGAGATAGTACTCCCACACTGGGGAGAAATTTTCAAGAAGATCAAGCGGGAGGAATTCCTCGAATATACCCTGCACAACGACCCCGATATGAGAAAGATCGATGATGAAGTTTTTTCAAATATCCGAAGATCGTACCTGCACATGGTAGCGAGAAGAACTGTAGTTTTCCCCTGCATAGAACTCCTGATGTGGCTTATTGACCACACAAACACACAAATATGTCTGATTAATGATGACAATGGTGAGTGTGTCAGGGTTTTCCTTTTGGTGGAGGTTCAAAATTACTACAAGCTCAGAGACCCAGAGGAGCGGATGAACGTCGATTTTGTTGTAAGATTCTATGAGAAAAATGACACCAGTGGAGTAATGGATTTGTGGTGGAGAGAGGAGAAAAAGTACACCAATTGGACCTTCGGTTGTTACCCGATGGCCAAATTAAGGGAGTCATATATCTATCTAATGGCCCTCATCTTCCGGTTATATGGGGAGAAAGATTGTTCCAGGTTTTCAGAGGCATGCATGCCTCTAGTTTACACGGTAGCCATTTCTGGGAGAGGTTTTAACTGGAGTGCCATCATTTCCAAGCAGCTGAGCATTTGCATTCAACAGGCTCAGATGCTGAAAGAGGGAGAGACTCCATCCTTCTACATGGCTTCTTATTTATTGGAATTCATATGCTCCAAAAATGTCTTTGCCAGAATGAACTTGAGCTGGCACCCCTTAGAACTCCCAGTCCATGTATATTTTGACATCTTATGGGAGAATAGGTACAAGAAATCATACTCTCTTGTCTGCGATCAATTTATTGCATGCATTCATTTTATGCTTTTCAAGAAAGAGTGTCCAAGACTGTCGGTTGCAGCCAAAAAGATGATATCAAAGGTTGGTCACTAGGATCTGGATGAGCGCGATACCTACATCAGGTTTTTCGGAGCCACCAGAGCACCACACCTATTACTAGTGTATGTCCCTGATCGACTAGTAGTAGGGGAAATCTGCTACCAGACCATCCTGCAAGGTTACAATGCTACTCTGGTAAAAGATAAGAAGCGGGCATTCATACCTTATTGATTCCATATAGGTTTCTACATGGTAAAAGAGACTGCTCAAGCCAAGTAGGAAGGGTTGATCCAATTAGAGTTCTGATTCCATACTGGTCATTTTTGCAAGCACGACCCAAAGGGTCTAGTCTTGAAGCACACATCACAAGTATCGTCCTGCTAACCATACGCCCATGACAGGTTTGAAGATGAGATCTTCACGGAAAACACTCAGGATTGGGATGAAGTTGTGGCAAGGATGGTCAATCCTATAATGACCAAGTTCAAATCCATGAGCCTAGATGAACAAGCAGAAACCCTAGAACAATCGTCTCAAGGAGCCCTCAGGGCAAGGGAAGAAATGATAGCCGTCGAAACAACAGAGATTCCTCAAGCAGTCCTGGTACAAGGAAGAGGTTTTCCTATGGCACTGGAGGCACGGTAAAGGGGATTGTTCATGTTAGACCAAGCGTAGTGGATGATTGATCAGTTGCAGGATGATCCGGACATCACAGAAACCATGGGATCCCCGACAGATAACCCAGATAGAAGCCGAGAAGGCCCAGGCGGCCCTGAATTTATAAACCTTGATGAAATTACCAGGTTAGATGACCTTGAATTCACAATGTCACTGGTTGGATCATCAACAGGCATTTCAGCTCAGCCAGAGACAGTCGAAGCATCGAAAAGGACCGGCACATCAAACCCCTTGAGCGAATTTATAAAGATATATGATGATGATGAAAGCCTAGAAGTATCTCTTAGGACCCCTGTGCACATCGAAGAAGAAAAGGGACCTGAGAAGACATCTTCTCCTATTCATGAGTTCCAAACCCAGGAGGTCCCGTAGAAATAAAAGGAAGCCGATAGTGTCCTAGACACTAAACTACCCGATGTGCCAGAGACCCAAGCAGGCAGTCCGAAGGATGAGCCGGGGTTGGATGAGCCAAAGGAAAGATCCCCGCAGTAGGAAATCATCGTTTCAACGATCGATGAACAAGTAAGTATCGAGTCTATCCCCGATACCTCCATTTCAATCGGTACTCAAACACCCGATGAGTGACAAACAAAAGTTAGGCCTTTAGAGCATAACAAGGAAGTTCTAGAACCCAATATTGAACAAGTGCACACCATCGAAAGTCTGGGGAATACACTCACATGGGGGGATCAACAGATTACCAAACCTGTGGATGAGGTAGCCAACATACATGCTATCGCCTATGATCCGAAGAGAAAGGATATTGTTCTGAGAACCACCAAGAAGATGAGGATCACTTTGGATCACTCCATCCTCATCACTACAGAGGAAAATTTGATAAACACAGAACATTCTAGAACATTCGAGCTTATCATCGTGGGGATGGAGATCTCAGAAGCCACCCTGGACTGAGCTAAAAAAGATGAAGAAGAGCTGGCTGCTACCCTGAAAGAGCTAGAACATTTGCGCCACTTAGCTGAGTACTATCAGAATACCACACAGGCCATGGTGTACCTAAGGAACGAATTCAAGGAGGCCTATACCAAGTTCAAAGACAAGAGCCATTTATTCACTGCAAGAATAGCTGATCTCCAGGAGGACACCCTCATGGCACTCACGATGTGCAAAGATATGGAGCGGTGGTATGAGAAAGCAAAACAGGTCATAGAGAGAGTCGACTACATTGGTGCAGTCCAACAGGTTTGAGATAAAGAAGAACACGACATTTAGGTGTTGAATGAAAGTAGTCTTGATCGCATAAGGAAAGCAACAGAGTATTGGGAAAAAATGACTCAGGAATATCATCGAGAAATACAAAGGAAATGGGCCAGGTGCGAGAAAACTTGGGTCAAAATCAACTAGGCAATGAAAGAGATCAGACTCCTAGAGTTTGGCATGCCCAACGACTTCGTCGATTTATGCGACATAATCAAATCACACTTCGAGCAAGAATCATCATGGGCCAAAGAGATAGCGAAAGTGATAGACACAAAAGAGCCAGGTCAGGTGAGACAGTTTATGGAACACCCGATCAAAGCTCGGGCTATGCTGCACCAGTTAAGTACCAGTATAGTGAAGTATTGGGCACATGCAGTAGAGATAAGAGATATCTACGCGGCCCCAATGGAACATCACATATTTCCATACGCCCAAACCTGTGAGGAGTTGTTCATCAATTGGTCAGAATATGAGAAGAATCACCCGTTTAAAGTGATACCTTGAGATAACTCTTAGACAAGCTGATAGGAGAACGCCACGTGGTGAATTTTGTTTTACTTATCTACACTTAGCCATTATTTTCAGTTAAATTTTATGTTATAAATAATATCATTGACCAATTAGTCAAAGGTCAATGGTTTTTGCAAGAAACTCTCTTTTCTGGTTTGTGAAGAATTATTTTGGAGCTACCTTTAATTGAGAAGTCCTTCTGGACCAGAGAAAAGTTATATTTTCATCAAATGTGTGTATGATTAGATGTGAAGAAGAAATATTTCCTATTCTGTCTCATGAATGGATGCAGTAACGAGTAAGAGATATTAAATCTATTGATAAGTTATCTGATGCAATGTTTACAGTTCTTTTCTTTAATGATGAAAATGAATCTTTGTGTTATTATTTGATTTATGATTAGAGTTGAGTGAATTATTTTTCTTACCGTTGTTTATCACATGCATGTTTCTTCTGATATCTCGTATCTCAGTCAATAATTGGAATATTCACATGGTTAATGTATTAGTACTAGGCCTGTGGTATACGATCATTGTCTGCATGCTAGGGTAAGGGTTATCCCAAACCTAGCCTCTTCTCTAGTAGTTAAGTTTGTTCCCATTTGTTTCCTAGTTGGTTTATGTCGGCTTTCCAATCTTATACCAATCACACCAAACATAAAATACAAAAAAGAGAATGTCCAAACTGAAGGAGAGGCCTTCACAAGAAAACGTAAAGCCCATCAATTAATTGGTCGGATTGCAAGATATGGAGAACCATTCCACTATTGAATGCTACAGATTCTAATTGGGCCTTGGTGGTGAGTTTGGTTCCTGATGTTGAACTAAAGGGATTTAGGACCCATCAACACTGCCCCAATAACATAGTTAGAGGCATCTGTCTGGATCTCAAATGGTTGTTGCAAGTCTGGTAATGTGAGCACTAGGGCACATCAGAGGTGATGTTTTAATTCTACGAACACCTTCTGTTGAGATTCTGACCAAAATAATTTTGATTTCACTCCTCCCTTGGTGATTTGACTCAAGGGCCAAGTGATATGAGAAAATCCCAACATGAACCTGCGGTAGAAATTAGCAAGACCCAGAAAGCTGCGAATCTCTCTTAGAGTGGTCGGGGTTGGCCAATATCGGATGACTTGGATATTGGTTGGATCCACATGTACCCCAAACTCATCAATAATGTATCTCAGATACTGAACTTGGGTCATGCCAAAAGTGCACTTCTCCAAATTGGCACACAACTTGTGTTTCCGCAGTGTTTGGAGGACCCGTCAGATGTGGTGGAGGTGCTCTTCCCAAGTCTGGCTGAAGATCAGGATGTCATCCAAGTACACTAGTAAAAATTAGTTGGTGAATGGATGCAATATGTCTTCCATCAACCTCATGAAGGTTGTGGGAGCATTCGTCAACTTGAAAGGCATGACCAACCATTTGAAAAGGCCCTCCTTGGCTTTGAAGGAAGTCTTCCACACATCAGACGGTTCGATTGGTACTTGGTGATACCCAGACTTCAAGTCGATCTTGCTGAAATATTTTGCCTCTTTGCATTGGTCCAGAAGGTCAGTAATCCGTGGGATCAGGTACCTATTTCGAACAATGATCTTTTTCAACGCCCGATAGTCAATACAGAGTCTCCAAGTCCCATCCTTCTTCTGCACCAACATGATCGGGCTCCCATAGGGCAATGAACTTGGCCGGATGTGACCTTTCTGCAATGACTCCTAAATATGCCTATTGATTTCATCATTCTCTAGAACATAGCACTGATGGATCAATCCATTAGGCAATGATGCACCTGGGGTTAGATCGATGGGGTGCTTGACCTGACAGTGTAGAGGCACCCCTGCGGGTGAGGTGAAGATGTCCCAGTACTCCTCCATGACCTTGTTCATTTTTTGTTGTTGTGCGGAGGAGGTCTGTCTGGAGGTCTTGGCCATAGTATTCTTCTTTACCTAAGGGTGGATCATCAAGAAAACAAATTTCTTGGTTTTGGAAATGAGCTTACTGCATTGTTTTGCAGTAACCAAAGAGATAACGACAGGTGGTGGTACCTCTGTTATCCTGTACAACTTATTTCCCAAGGTAACAATAAAAACGCAACGTCGAGACTCATACACAACATGTCACTTGCACAAATATGGTTGGCCTAATAATACATCACAAACATTAAGAGGAGCAATGTCACATAATACCTCATATGTGAAGGGCTTGATGTTGTAGGGAAGGTGGGACTGCTCGCTGACGCGGAGATCCTGTCCTTGGTGAAGCCACCCAATGTTGTACAGTTGTGGGTTTTTTGTGGTCGAAAAACCCAACTGCTTCATGACCTCTGCTGAAATGAGGTTCTTTTGGCTCCCACTGTCGACAATGAACTATAGCAGGAAACCCTTTACCCACATCTGGGAATGGAAGAGACGCTCCTCCTCCTCTGGATCTTCCGGTTCTTCCTTTTGGACCTTCATGGTGGAAATAGTGGCATTGGGCTCTGCATCGATAATCTGCTTCACTCTATCATTCCCCTTCTCGGGTTTTTATTTAGTGTTGGAGCATGCATCTGATTCAGAAGCCTTCATCTAGGCCACCAGTGACTGTTTGGCCTAACGCTCACTTGTGTTGTGAGTGGAGCTCTTATGGAACTCACACCACTTTCCCATGTTCTTCTTCAGCTTCATGGTGTTGTTCTTTGCTTGCAGCTTTGGCAGGTTGTATTGAGTCACAATGCCTTGGCTTTGTCCTTTGTTCTGTAGTTTGGGGGCACCTTTCGCTTTCTTTTTATTCACAGATCCAAAGTCTCGCCTCTTCTGTTTGAATTTTTTCTCAATCTTGGAAGCATACTGGTATTCCATACCAAGCGAGGAGATGTCGAGGAACTCCATTTCCTCCCAAATGTATATGTGTAGACAACCGTGGTACTTCAACACCAAATGTTTCTCCGAATCTTTGATACCCAACTTTGTGCGTAGGGTATGGAACAGATTCATCAGCTCGTGCACATCTTAATCCCTTTGTTGCCGCAACATATTCCATTGTATGTACTTGTCCTCATAGCTCCCCACAGGATAATATTGTTCCTTGATGGTGTCTCGTAAATAATTCCAAGTGGGTATGGCCGAGAACAAAGAGGGTTCCTCCTTGTCCTTTTTCTCACAGTAGGTTTCCCACCAGTCCTTGACATGGGGGTTAGCTTTGAGCAGTGAAAAAATAATCTTCTCCTAGTCAGAAAAGTCATGAACCAAGAAATAGCCTTCTAATAGATTCAACCATCTATCTATGATGTCTTCATCTATTTGGCCATGAAATATGGGAATGTGAAAGTTTACTTGTACCTTAAAAGGGGTTGCGCCTCCAGAGTGGATGTTGGATGTAGATGCGCCACCAGTGGGAAATCGTTGAAGGATCTAGGTAAAGTTATCCATCATCACGTTCCTTTGTTTTTCAAGGGCCTCCTTGAGAAAAATTTTGATAGGATCTCCTGCTCCCTCATGTTTCTTTTTGTCCCCCATGGGCGGCCGCCGGGGTTTGCGAGGCTGATCTTACAAAGGTTCAACCAGATCGAGCCCTAACTCCTTATACCCTGACCTCATTGGGGACATGCAAAGAAGGATCGAGAAAGAGAACACTGGTCTCATACCACTGATCCGAATTTATGCAAGAACGCAATAGAATACACAAATAACCATGAATACAAAGATACAGCGGAAATAACACTTCATTTCATTAATATCAAAGAACTGAAATTTGTTTACAGATAGAATAGAAAAAAACTAGCTAGCGCGCTGGTAGCTTATCTTTGAGAAGAGATGTGGTGGCTATAGGCCTCTGAACTTTGTGTTACAATGAGGCTCGAAGGCCTATATATTATTGAGAAACAATGGAAACCTAAACATCCAAAAACTTAACCCTAGGAGATGAAATGCCAGAATATGGGCCCTGTCGGGGTAAATTGGTACATCAATTTCTTGGGGTTGTAACTTTGGCATACTATCTCCATTTGACACTTATGATACATCGTTAGAAAGATCCAATATGGAATAATATTCTTCAGATGTTTGATGCCCAAAATACGTTGTTTAGGGCCTCAAAACGGCTCAGGAAGTTTAGGACCCGAAAAAATGCCAAAAAATAGTAAATTGTGCTACAATTAAGGAAATTGAAAAACTGAAAGAAACAATGGTGGGAGTCCAAGTGGAATAGGCAGGTGGCCACCAATATCCACCTGGATCATGTGATCTTGGCAAATCAGAAACATATAGGAAAAGGTGCTTTTTCTGGGTAAGATGACTAAGATCTAACCCTTGTTGTCATCGAGAAACAAATATTTTTTCTTGTGTGAAAAGGGTTTTTTATTAGCACACTCTCCAAGGCTGTCTTCCACAACAACAACAACCACACCCCTAATCCTCCTTATAAACAATACAATATGTTTTGCTAGCTCACTTACTTAAAAGTTGTCTTATTAAATAAGAGGTCTTGAGTTCAAGTCTTTTTTTTTGACTTTTTTTTAAAAGGTTCAAGCATCCATTGTAAAATGTATTTCACTTCAAGTATAAAAGTGAATCACTATAAGTAACTTTAATATTTTGTTTTAAGGTTATTTATTTTTCATGCAACTTTATTTTATAAAGTAACTTCATTGTAAAAGTGATCCCCTCTTCTTTTTATAAAAGTGGGTCACTTCATAAAGCAACTTATTTGTAAAAGTGAGGTTATTTGGAGGGGTATCACCACGTGGACCAACTTCTACTTGCCACATGGCTCTTTGGTTACCATTTATTATTTTTTTTTAAAAGGGCACAACTTTCACATCCGAAGTCCATTTTCAATGTCATTTGTTTTAAAATTGTCTAATTTTTCGAGATCTTTCCATCCAGATCATCAGTTTCAATGTTTAAATCGATATTGTCTGCATATTTAATATGGATTCTTCCAATGATATTTTTCTTACCAGCACCAACTAATTCCAATGGAAATCCCATATGGAGGATTTATTAAGAAGTAAAGGCTTGTACCAGATTACCTTGGGAAAGGAAAAAGAACCCACTGATGATGAAAAGAAAGTCAAATGGGCTAATAAGAATGGCGAAGCACATGGACTAATCAAAATGTCCATCTTTACTGATTTAAGGTTCCATATTCAAGAAATTGATGACCTCGATGAAGCTTGGGAAAAACTTGAATCTGTGTTTGGTAAACACAATATCATTCAAGCACATTAGTTAGAAAATCAGTATTGACCTTAAGTCCAAATGATTTTTCTTGCATTGAATATTATCTATCTAAGTTTAAAACACTTATAAGTTTATGTGAGGAGTGTAACATAAATCTGAAAGAAGAGCATTGCATCTATATTATTCTTTCTAAGCTAGGTAGTGCATATTTTGTGTGTGTATCTGTTGTTCTTGAGATTTATTTTAGACTCGCAGATTAATGTCAGGCATCCAAAATTTGAGAGAATGGTTTTTGTAATGTTTTCTACCTTCAGTTTTAGGATGAAACTCCAAATGAATTTTAATGATTAGAAAACACAGAGGAAGTATCGCTTTCTTTGAGTCTTTATAAATTTTGATCATATGAAAAGTAGAATTTATTAACAAAGATTGTCAAAATAAAGTAAGGTATCAAATACAAATAAATCTTACCTTATCTGCAATAGAATAATTATGAAGAAGGAGTCATTGATAGATTATTTAAAATGAGGAAAGTTACACAGATACAGGGCTTGTTTTACTCACAATAATAATAGAGGAAAAATTGTAACTGAACAAATATCCAATATATGGACCACGGTAGATGTGTTACTAAATTGTATTCTTTTAATCTTCAAGAACATGGAATGAAGAAAATAAGATCATGAAATGGTGATACACAGTGTTAGCACTCCATAAATCTATTTGGCTGATAAACAAATGATGAAGGTAACTTTTTCAACCAACTTTGAGACCCAAAACTAGCCTTTCAGATCTGGAGAGGGCTCTCTCAGAAATGGCCAGTCTCCGTGCAGGATATGAATTTGGGCACAAATGGCTAGATTTAAATACTTTTAAGATAATGGGTTCTGGATACATCGGTGCAAGAAAATAAACTTGGGCTATGGAGTCGATTTGAGGAAATAACAGAGATAAATGACTCGGTGACTGGACTTGAGAGGATAAGGCTAGGCGAGCAACAACCTTCAGTGTAAAACCATAATGTGGTGGGAGAAAATACAGGAAATAACTCAGGAGCGCCACTGCGGGTGAATTCGGAGTTAGCTTAGGAGGAAAACATTTTGTTTAAGTGGCGCAAACGAAGGGCATTGTACAGTGAATCCATAGGTTCGATAATTCGTTCTGAAATAGACAGTAAAGATATGAAATAAAGACAACAGGAAGCACATACGGTAAGAGAGAGGCACAATACATCCAACTATTAGAACTAGAATCTTTTCATCAAGTCACATGACCTTTGCTTCTATCTAGGTACTAGAACGGGTCCGATGCTTGCTCTCTAGTCTTGCACAAAATTTTCTTAGGGTCGTACACAAGCTCCGAGGGGTTTGGGTCAGGATTCTCCCTGGTGTAAATCATCTTTAGAGCCAAGTTTCCTGATCTGTGCTACCTGGAGCTACTGGTCCATTTGGATTGGAGTCACCAGGGTAAGGGTTTCAGCCGGTATGGGTTTTTGTCCCTCTGTTACCCTCATGGGTCAACTGCAACGTTTTTCATTCTCCCAGGGAAAATCTTTCAACTTCGTCCTCGACAACAACGCCAAAATGTTAGCACTCCATAAATCTATTTGGATGATAAACAGACGACGAAGGTAACTTTTTCAACCAACTTTGAGACCCGAAACTAGCCTTTTGGATATGGAGAGGGCTCTCTCAGAAATGGTGCGGTCTCCACGCAGGATATGACTTTGGGCACAAATGGCTAGATTTAAATACTTTTAAGATAATGGGTTCTAGTTAAATCGGTGCAAGAAAATAAACTTGGGATATGGAGTCAATTTGAGGAAATAACAAAGATAAATGAATCAGTGACCGAACTTGAGAGGATAAGGCTAGGCAAGCAGTTGAAGGAAAATCTCCCTTTCCAGTCATCTTTCACCATTAGAAAGCTTGCTTATATAGCTTTAGAGAGGCTCAACAACTTGAGATATCCTTGGGGAAGGTGAGGATTTTCCTCCTTTAGTTGAGGATCTTCCCTAAGATCATGGCTGGACTAGGGATTCGAGCTCAACTTCCTTCCAAGAATGAAAAGATGCTTCCCCCATTCATCTCAACAACTCAACTGTTGCCTAAAATAGGTAGCGCTCCCTCAAAAGGGCACTCAGAGAACTGTAGCGCTCCCTAGTAGGCTTTAGGGGAGCGCCAACGCTCCTGAGGGTAGGAGCACTCCTGCAGAAGGGCTAATGAGCTTTATAACGCTCCCAGACAGTGTAAGGGGGAGCACCCGCACTCCCAGAAGAGGTATAGGGGAGCACTCCCCTCCAAAAACTCTGTTTTTGAGGTTCTTTCAGATGGCAAAAGGTTTGCAAGCCTGCTGACTCATTTCTCCTCTTCCAAATCAAATGTTCGAGGTGTTTCAAGTGTCCTTCTCATGTCGTTATAGGCATGACATAGGCATCATGATAGTATGCTTTCTTTAACACTTGCGACACTTGCGACACTTATAATGACGACACTTGCGACACTACCAAAGTGAGTATTTTTTATGTGTAACAGTGAGAAACAACCTTCAGTGTAAAATCATAATGTGGTGAGAGAAAATATAGGAAGTAACTAAGGAGTTTCGTTGTGGGCTAATTCAGAGTTAGCTTAGGAGGAAAACATTTTGTCTAAGTGGCGTGAACGAGGGGCACTATACAACGAATCCACAAGTTCGATAATTCGTTCTGAAATAGACAGTAAAGATATGAAATAAAGACAACAGGAAGCACATACGCTAAGAGAGAGGCACAATACATCCAACTATTACAACTAGAATCTTTTCATCAAGTCACATGACCTTTGAATTAAATTTATGTTAAAACTCGAATTACATACAATAGCAGTTGTTTACCCAATTTACCAACCAGCCTGGCTTACATCGAAAAGATGAAATATATAAATTAGGGCATTTCTTGGGCTACCCTATTTTCTAATTGCTAACCCTAAAATAGTAAGAACGTGTGACATGCGCCAGAGACTCTTTGCATGGTACTATCCAAAAACAGGCAATAATCATGCCTACCCACAAATGATCATTTTTGGGTTTGACATGGGTTCTGATCACCGGTCGAGCTCTAATGTGGAGGAAAAATGTGTTGTTGTAGTCCCTTGACTAGGCATCCTAGCGAACAGGTGTTAGTAAAAACTTATTGTCTATAGTAACAACTTTTCTTTCTGTTACGCGCTTACTTGCTAGAGAGATGTGCATAGTAAATAGCTGTTCGATTCTCATGGCCATTATCAAAATGGTGGGATACTTCAGAGAACACATATCACTCAAAACTACAATGAAGAAATTGGCGCTCGCTAAACTTTCCCCTTTTGTGCACTGACAAGAACCACATGAATTTCCTTTTCGGCCACTTCACACTCCCTGTGATGCTCTGTGTGCCTTTATTCTGCTAACCTTTGTGCCTCTCAAAGTTGTACTATAACATCCTGCACCTCTCTGAGCTTCCTTTTCAACCATGCCACATTCCCTCCGTGACTCTATGCAGCTAACATTTCTGTGGTCTTTGTCACTAGCTGTCGCCTTAATTCCCTGTTTTCTTGATAGAGCTCGGTTGTAGCTAGCTTTTCTTGCTTCATCTGCTGAGATGGTGTTTCCTCATTTTCTCCCATGACGTCCGTTCTCCTTGCTTTGTTCCCATCTTTGCGACCTGATTTCCCAGCAGGTTCTATCCAGATGGCGTGTCTAAGTAGTTCTTCAACTATCAATCCCATGCATGGTTCTTCTGCGATTCAAGCTTTCATGATCTCCTTGTTCTTTCTTGGCCTACTCGTCCTCTGAGGTGGTTGTTGTTGGAAGGAAGGGGCTCTTATTGTCTCCCTTTCTTGTATGAATTTCTCTACTTTGGCTATTCCATGACTTGATCTCGTCCTTTCTACATGTGAAAGAATGGTTCCTTCCATGTCTTTGGGGATGCCTGTCGCCAGTGAGAATGAATCTCAGTCCTTTTGGGGCTCAGATATTTAGTTCTACTGATCTAGGCACCCTTCCCTACGCCCTGAGAGGTCTCCATGGTGCTACCAAGGAGTATCTTGCGCACAGTGAATTCGACAAATGCACATGAAGGAAGGTTCTGAACAAGTTGGACTAGTAAGGAGAATCATGAATAGAGTTTAGAACTGGTTCTATGACTGGAGGGCATGCCGAGCATATGAGATTTATAACGAATCAACCACAGGGGGAAATCATGCTGAAAGGCAAGGAATTTATGGCGATGAGATGTTCCAAGTCGAGTTTTAGGTTGTCCATGGAAAATCCCTACGTGTATGATAAGGCTTGTTGGGCATGCATAATACAAACGCTGCGATTTTTTGTTCCCTCGGCCCTCATGATGAAATGATAATAACTGCTGCACTTGCCGACGTGACCTCTAGTAACCACTTGACCCAACCCAAGCACGCAGAGACTGGTTTCTAAACGAGATTTGACTCTATGGAAAAGACATATCTGTACCAGATATACAATTTTGGACTCTGACACCCCTTCCCATTTCCAAGGGCCAATCGACCATTTGCTGAATTCAACCTTACGGTGCTATGTACATGAATTTACATGTTTGGACTCATGGGTCATAGCGTGACTCAAAACCAACTCTAAATGGAAAGAAAAATGGCAGCGCTAACACACAGAAAGCACATAAATCACGAAAATGAGAGGTAGAATCTTTTTATTCTCTTTATATTTGATATTTCATAAAATTATCTTTTACATTTGACCAGAAGAAGCCCTGAATAGATCTTTGATTTGTCTATTTATACAAAAATGTCTTAACCAGAAATAGTTAGACATTCCACATTATTCGTTCTCAAAATAGAATACAATCAAAACTAAAAGATACAATGAAGATATTTTTGGATCTGCTGAGATTTCCTTTGCTCGTTGGCACTTCACTTGCCTTCTATTTTCTTGTGGATGTACTTGTTTTTTTTTTATCCTTGAATTGTGCATGTAGTTCCATTAATGAAACAACGAACTTGGAAGGTTTGACATTTGCATTTAACTCAAATGAGGAAGCCTTTTTGTGCACCAATGGTAATGCTTCTTGAATTTTAACAACTACCTATTGTGTGATCTGATGTTGTAAGCTCGTTTTCACCAGCAGATCATTTACCATTCGTAAATTAACATGATTTACCTATTGGATATTATTTTGTACATTCTCTCTATTTTTCTTTAGACTCTCTTTTCTATTTTCGATCTCAATTTGTCCAAGTGTATCATGAATACCACTGACATCAATATCTATCATTTCCAGATCTATGGCTAAAAGAGAATTAATACAAGACTCTTTTTCCTCTTTGGCTAGCCTCTTTCTTTCTTCAAGATTAGTTTCCCAGAACTTTAAATTCATTTCTCCTTTTATCTGCTCAAACTGTGAAAAAGGAGCAATCCTAGGTACATTGACTTTTTGTCTCCATACTATGAATTCTTGGAATTTGGACCTAGATGTATAGGTTTCCCTCTCCTTTTCATAAATATTCTTCAAATAATTATTGATCACTTGATAATGTCTTTGAATAATATCCATATTTTCGTACATATCTTGTTGGACAATATTCATCTTTTCATTTACTTCTGATGCTTGATTTTTTAATGCAGAAATGTCCATTTTTGTGCTCTCGAATAAGGTTATTTGATTCTGCAATTGCTCTATTAACATGTCTCATTGGGAAATCATATTATTACTCAAGTGTTGATTTTTAACACTTAATTCCAAATTATCTTCTAACTGCTTAATCTGTTGCTCAAAACCCTGTTTGATTTGATTCATATCAAAATTGATTTTATCTCTAGCAGTCACTTCCATCTGTTGCATATCATTATGCAATTATTCAATTATAATATTCTTTTGGTCCAGTTGTTTTCTAATATTATCCACTAACCACTGGTTGGCAGTTGCAAAGGCCCCTAGTGAGTCTGCAACTTCTTTTGCAAAATTAGGGTCACTATGTCCCCGTCCATCATATATCATTTTATGCTTTTTGGTAGTTACTCCCTCCTTCTATCAAGATTCCCTTCTTATGATATCCTTCCTTTTCTTATTGAAAAATAAAGTTTATGAAGGCATATATTTAGGTTCAATAGTTGTCAGTTCATCTATATTAATAACCTGTGAACCAGGTAACTTAGAACTTGTTGCTAAAGGCGTTAATGATGGTATGGGAGAAATAAGTGCAATAGATCCTTCTTGATTTGTGGTTTTTTTCACTAGAGTTTCAGTGTATGGAAATGACAGAGGAAAATTGTGCCCCTATTTCATAAAATCCTTAAATGATTGTTCGTGTTCGAATGGTCACCAGGTGGGCGAAAATGGAAGCGCTAGCATGCCCTGTTGGGCTTGGCAGGGCAGAACGGGATGCTGTGGAGCAAAAGGGTTAACATAAACAAAAACAAACTACAGTCTAACTATGAACTGAAAGCAAATAACATTACGACAATAAACAAAGAACATCAAACATCAGACAAAGGTGTCATCAATGGTTTCAGGCAGGTGTTTTAATGAAACCAGAGCGCACGCAGAAGAGAGGGACCAGGGGTTCCTTCTCCCTCCAGCGGAAGGCTCTTCGGGGCCCTCAACACAATGCTTTCCTTAAAACTGAATAGAATTGAACTGAGTGATGAAAGAACTCTGGGTTACACTGCTGATGAATTGTTTGTCAAAGGCTGAGCCTTGAATCATCTGGACAACATAACGATGCTTCGAATTCCCTTCTAAAACAGTGAGTCCTCACAGCCTTTTATAGCAGCTTCAAGGGCGGTCTTGTAACCTTCTCCAAGTGTGAATAGGGGCGTATTAGGGTTCGTTTAGGTCATTAATCTGTCATTTTTGCGGAGCTGACTCTGATTTGAGAGTCAAATCACCTTGGGGGCCGGTCCATAGGCGGTCGAGAGGCCGACCTATGCAATTAATGCGCCGTATTAGCAGATGCACAGCTTTTTGTGTGGACAGTCGCGCATCGGGCGCTCATGCGTGCATAACACATTTTTGTCCCGCGCATGTGCACGCGCATCAAGATGATGTAAAGTGCCCTTCAATTTTTGGTTACTTTGTATAGTTTTTTGCCCTTCTGGAGTGCTGTGAACTTAAGTCAGTGCCCTAAGTGACTTCATTGCTGTTTTGATGATGTGGAGTTCTTGTCGCCATGTGCAGACGAAATTTCAGTGATAACAGATGCCCCCTGATGGATGAGGTTAGGAGCATACGTATAGCTGAAATCCATCAATGTTTCTTCTACTGAGAATGTGGTTTTAAGGGAAAGAAAGAGTGGGACCATTCGGAGCGATCCGTTGGAGATAAAAGGAACCAGTATCTCGACCTTCTGAGAGACGTGCAGAAAAATATACAACTGTGTACAAACGAGGCGGGCATGCCCCATGCTCGTGTATTGTAACTCTGAAAAAAGATGACGGAAATGTTGGTGTAGACAACTGCAGCGCCCTCAAGGGCGGTAATGATAAAGGCAGAAGACAATTCTGCAAAGGAACCTGTTATCACCCCATAATTTATGGGAATCAGCTGATGACTTGGATTTTATCTGTATCTGGTGATTTGGTTGACAAATGATATTGCATCCTTCAAATAATTTGTGAAAAGAAAAAGAAAAAGAAAAAGAAAAAGAAAAAAGAAAAGAAAAAGAAAAGAGGGCAAAAAGATTTGAAATAAAAGCCCCATGCAATAACAAGTGACTTGGTCATACCTTTCAAGCATGACCAAGTTATTTTAAATTTTCAATGTTGATAGGTTAGTGAATGCATCTGATCACACCGTCTAATCTTGATCAGATAGCCCCTAGGTTAGAACTAGTGAATAAATCTGATTAGACCATCTAATCCTGATCAGATAGCCCCTAGGTTAGAACTAGTGAATAAATTTGATCAGACCATCTAATCCCCAACTATTTAATCTGGGTTAACTGCCTTGTGATAGTAGGTTAGGACGTAGGTTAATTGCCAGGCCTGCCTTGCCCAAATGAAGCCTGATCGATAAAGATGTTACCCTATGACTCCAGTGCCTAAGTGTGATTGAATTGATGTCCCCTTGGTAGTTTATATGAGAAAATCAAAGGAAAACCCATGAGAATGACCTTATCCTAAGTTTTCCTACATATGACATTTCCCGCCCCCTACCTATGGCTCATTCACTTTTCAAAGGCCCAGATCACGGCGCCTAAATCAACGGTCCTTATAGCATTCCGGACCCCACCGCCTATTCTACCTTTAATGGAGGAGGGGGGGTCCGGAATCGGCGATAACCTTTGAACAGATCTGAACGGTTCAGAAAGGGGCGCACTAATCTACGGTTTACATTAGATTCCGGACCCCCCCCTCCATTCTACCTTTAATGGAGGGGGGGGGGGGTCCAAAATTGGTTATAATCTTTGCGCACATCTGGACGGCTCTGAAACGAGCGCTCACATCTACGGCTTAAATTGAATTCCGGACCCCCCCCTCCGTTCTGCCTTTAATGGAGGGGGGGGGTCCAGAATTGGTATTAAAGTACGAGCTGAGATCTGCGGCCTCAAATGCATCATGCGNCCCCCCTAGCATTTTGCCTTTAACCAAAGGGGGGGGGTCCGGAATGAATATTCCCGGTAGGTGGGTCCATTGTCACAGGTGGCTCAAGCCTATTGGTCAAGAAGTCCCATCACCCACATGCTGCCTGACAGCCCCTCACCCATAGACGTCACCCTCCACCGAACCCACTTGTCCCACTCGCTCCTGGTCTGAGTCCCATCTCATAACTACTGCCAGTCCCTGCTGTCAGGCCTCACCTTTCCTGTTTATGGCTAGCCCCCTTCGGCGACTTTACCTCCAATCACATGCCTCCACGTCATCACCTGTACACATTGGCCGCCGTCACCTGCCATCTCATCCCCAAGTGGCCCATTGCAGATTAATAATGGGATGATTGGCCCGTTGTCATGCTGACCATTTTCCCGCGTCCGACCGACCCAGTTTTGAATAAAAACACCGTTGTGCCTATTTTCATTCATTATTCCTCCCTCGCTCCAAAAACATCCCTCGCACCAGAGAACTTATCTATCATATTTCCATTCGTTCCCCGTCGTTTTCACCCACCCCCAGCAGACCCCACTAACGTTGTTTATTGCAGGTACAGTTGCTGAAATGGTTTCCAAGACAAAGCAAGCTGAGGAGGAAGAGAATCCTTTCGTTCCTCCTCCTATCGACCTAGATAAAATCTCGTTGGTTGACAAAGATCGGTTGATAGCAGACACCATATGCAGCTTTGATTTCTCTGATCTGCAATCATGGCTCCAGGAAGTTTTCCTGGACCAGAGCGACAAGATTGGGCTCTGGGAGTCCAATCTGCCCCTCTATATGTCCCCCCAAATCCATCATTTCCCAGAGTTTTCACTCAAGTGCCAAGCTCACTATGTCCCCGAACAAAAAGCCATTGTTTCCTCCTCTGGGGACGTCCTTTTCTTCATTACCTCGGAGGATATCGACCAAATGATGCAGATAAACCGCCCGGAGTCCGCATCCCCGTTCAACCTGGAGATCCTCACCAAGCTCTACCAAAAAATGACCTTCCCACAGAGAGCTCAAATCGTGGATCTCTTCCTCCCCACTTCCGCTCCACTCCCGACTTCAAATCCTCCGTATCCATCTTCCCTGTTTTCCACCAAAGGAAATCAGATTATTTCCTCACTGTGCGCCCTGCTCGGGTACTATTCTGTTCAGTGGGTGGACGAACCCATCCTTGGTTTTCTCTCTATCTTTTCAAATGATGAACAACCTACCACCCAATTCGATTACAGCACCTTTTTGGCCCATAACATCCATGAACAACTGGTGAATTTCGCCACTGAAGGCATGTTCAGGTATACGTCCATCCTAGCTTACATGTTTGTCTACTTCCAAGTAGACAAATTCAATTTCTCGATGCAGAAGATGGATGTCCACGGGAAGCCACAGCCTGTCACAGTGTGGACGTCTCTTTTAAAGCGCAATTCTGCCGAATACAACTTCGCAGAGTTCATTGATCAGTTTTACCACCCTGTGGTAAGTATGCTGACTGGCATGCCTGAGCCACGAGTGAATGATGAAGTCCGGAGAGTTCTACACCTCTCAAAAAATGCAAAGATAGGAGACTGGTACTTATACCAGAATCACTCCGAGATCCGAGTCTACGGGTGCGAGCTGGCACCATTCAAGCTTCCGAGATACATACCGGTAAGGATTTTCGCTTTGGAATACATTAGGCAAATTATGAATTCTGATGATATTCACTTTGTCTCTCTCAAAAAGAAGCAACAATTGCGGATTAAAGGGCAGATAGGCTCTTTCATCTGCAATAGCAGAGGCGCAGGTGATGAAGCAGACAGACTCTTGAGGGAAATGAAATTCATGTCAAGCTTCCCCTGGCATTATGATCCCCATGGCATCATTTCTGATATGAGAGTCAAGAATAAGAATACTCCATATGTGCATGAGCCCAGGCCTGAAATTGAAAAATTTGCTAATCAAGTAGAATGGGGGCCCGATACATTGGAGGACGTGGAACCGACTGTCAGGATGGAAGAGCAGGTACCCTCAACAAGTGCACCACCTGCGGCCACACCTCAGAACGTCAAGGAAAAGAGGCCCCGACAGGAATCATATTCTCCGGTCATAGAGGTGTCTCCGGAGGATTTTGAATCACACTCCAAAAAGCCGAGGACAACTCCAACGACAGGCGCGACAGTGGAGCAAGAGATCCCACTCGCCACAGTGACCACCACTGGAGCTAAGCAGCTCAGTTTTCCTTTCGGCTCCATTCAGCACAAGGAGGGTACAAAAGAAATAAAATCCTTAGATTCTCCATTGGACACTCCATCAAGCAAGACTGGGCCCAAATTGGGCATTTTTGAAAAATACGATTTAATCAAAAAGAGGAATCAGACCCTGACTAGCAGTGCCTATGCCCAATTTCAGAAACAGTCAGCCACAGCTCAACACAGGCTCCTTTCGACATTCGATATAGAGAAAGGGAGGATGCATATGGCCTACCTCCATGCATAAGTGCCGGATCCTAAATTTATATCTGATTACAAGAGGGCCACATTTGAATTCCAAGCAAAATATGTGCATCCGACAGATCGAATGGATCTGCATAAGCAAACTGGGGAAATGATTTCCCACACTTTATCCCACATTGCAACTTTTGCGTCAAAGTATTGGACAACATTGAGCAATGCCCAGACCCAACTGAAGCTAGAGAAGATGTCTTCCTTCATGAAAGACAACAAGATAAAGACTCTGGAGGAGCTGGTCCTCAAGATCGGCTACGACCTGGTGAATTTCAAGGCTGCCGAAGAAATGATAAAAAAGAAGAATGCTGACATCGCTTCCTTGAGGAAGCAGCTGAAGCTTCCCCCAACAGAGGACCCACAAACAAAAGAGATAGCTGAAAGAGAAGGAGAAAAAGATGAAATGATGAGATTACTCATGGAACAGAATGCTCAGTTGAGGGAGATGGAAGCCGAAATGGAAAAACTGTTAAAGGATAGACAGCAGACGAAGACAGTGGAGGCCATCCCCTTAAGTGTCATCCCCATTGCAGGATTAAGCACAGAGACAGTGACAGTAGTTCCATCCACAACTACAGTGCAGGTACCAGAAGGCACCCTAGACCTTGCCAAGTCTATGGAAAGGATGAATTTGCAGGAGTCTGAAATTGGTCGAATTAAGAAAGAAGTGGAAAATCTCCAAGAGCTGAAGACTTCTTTCCAGACAAGTCTAGCCAAAGAGAAACAGGTGAATGAGCAAATCAGGAAAGAGTTGCAACAGCTCGGAAAACAGACAATGGCAGGAAAAACCTTGGCAGAGGTTAAAGAACTTGTGTGGACTGATATTTCTAAGTCCATAAATGAAATCTGGCCTATGGTTCAAATTATGTTTGAACAAAATGAATTGCTTGAGAGAAGAAAACAGGCAGTGGAAAAAATCAGAACAGAGCTGGGAGACATGCCTGCACAAGCCAATGAAATCATAAGGTTCCTTAATTCAAAGACCAGGGAGGAACTAGAAGAATTGAAGATCGAGGACAGGACTGAAACTATTTTGGAGGTGAAACGAGTTCTGACCAAAAGAGGCCTCATGCTTCAGCTCGAGGAGAAAATCCAAGTTATGGATCAAGGGGTGCAAAGGTTTTTCCACAAGATAGATGCTCTGCAGAAGAAAGGCCTGCCTGGTATGAAAGTCATCAATGATAAATTAATGACGCTCCCTGACTACAAGAAAAGGATGACAGAAATATCTAAAGACAACTCAAAGTTCGCAGGGATACAAGGGAGTATCACAGGTAGAGCCTTCATGGAGACACTGCAGTTGGATATTGAGATTCAGCATGAAATTAAACACATTTTTGTCGTCAAGCCTACATTCGCTAAGTACACAGACATGGACGAAGTGTACAGAAGGTTGCTCAAAGTGACAGTGCCAGGTCATATCCGATGGGAAGAATTGTGCGATCTACTAGATTAGTAGATGTGCTGTCATTTCCAGTCAGCTGTCCTGTCAGCTATCCTGTCAGCAGAGGTTGCGGAGGCACCTCGCCAATGGCCTACCCAGAATTTCAGCAAACAGTTATGATGAGTCACCAAACAGTTTTTGATTAGTTGAGTTAGTTATGCTAATAATAGTATGGACACGTCCTGATCAGTTATGACAGGAACCTTTGTATTGTGACTTATAAATACTTATTTTTTAAATGTATTGAGGGTTGTTGTTTTTCACACCCAATTGTTATCGAGCTGTAACATTTTTGACGAGATCCTCCGTTAATGAAGAAGGGAAATTTTACAGGATTCTTGCGCATGTTTCACTGGTGATGTGACTTTCTTAGTTGATTGTTTTCTTGCTCTGTTATCATCTTGTTTTTCTATAACTAATCTGTACGAATAGCGTTATGTTGCAGGATTTATCCCTGATACCCTGTTTCCGATTCTATAGATTTTAATGTTCATCTTCTAAATATCTTCAGTTAAGAGATTCTTAAGTGCTTGTTAATTGGAGTTATTTTCCTGATCTTTCTTCTGTCCATCACTTAAATTATTAAAGATCCAGTGAGCTTGTTATCTCGCCTTGTGAAAGATTTCTTCAGCGTTTCTAGTTGCATCTCTGATTTTATTAAGTACAGACCCCATAGCCCAATGGATGTGTAATTTTTCTCAACCAACTTTAAAAACCTTTTACAACAAAACAAACCAACGATTTCTTTAACTAGCCTAAAACTTGAAAGTAAACAAAGCTAAATCATACAGAGAGATCCCTCTCTGGAGCTGGAAAGGCTAGAATCCAGCTCTAAAAGCGGTTGGTTAAGGTTACCTTAGTAAATTTCTTCTTTTTCAACCTCTTGGAAATTTACCGAGTGCTAACAGAACATACTCTGAATAACGGGAAATGATCGCTATAATAAGCAACAATGATGATGTGGGCATTGATGGCCCTACCACATTCAAAGGTCTTCGGCAAATGACAAAAAATAACTGCAATAGTCGCAAGGTAAGACCCACCATAACATGAGAGAGTGTTGGTGTCGAATGTTATGGGGGCCAACGACAGTAGGGAGCAATGGTGTTTCACCCTGTGCCATCTGAGACCTCTCATTAAAATAGGGAATGAGGATCAAGATACTGTCGCCCTTTTGGAAAAGTGTGCTGATGTCGACAAAAGGGAAACGTGACTCTGAGAAGCAAAGGGCTTTGTGGAATCTACTGAGATGAGGAAGTGGCAGAGGTACATGGACGAAGTCAAGAAGTGGGATGACTCAAGACTTCCCTTGGCTGGAAGATGTATGAGGAAAATAGTGGCCGCAACCGTGTAACAAGGTCGAGTGTCAGGGGGACAAAAGGACTGGTGCTAAGTTGTGCCAGAGGTGGGACAAGGTGAACAAATTCAGAGGGTAGAGGTAGCTGACCTGTGGGGTACTCTGAAGATATGGACGATGCCGGCAAGGGTAAATGATAAGTAATGCTCCAACCAAGGGTGACATGGGTTGCGTGTGGCCAAAAAGAAAGCAGGTCGCCAACGGTGACGACAAAGAATGTAATGACTGGAAATAAAGGTGTTTGTACAACAAATAATAAATAATAAATAATTTATGGGGAAAAATGTACAAATACAGAAACGGGTGCCCCAGTGTGAAATGCGTGCCCCGAGGAGGGAAGAATTGTCATGAGAAACTGATGAAGGGTGGGGGCCCCATTGGCGAGTTTCTGTATGAGGTAGGTGAAATGGAGATAGGTTCGCAGATGGGCAAACTGATGGTGGATGAAATGGTGGGTTCATGATCCTGCGGAGGTGCAGGTAAAAAAGAACATAACCATAAAGTGATGATTTGGGAGTCCATATGGGAAGCTAGCAAAAATGAGGAGAAGAAGTATGTGGTTGATTCACAACATGATGTAAGATTACCGGGACTCCCATCCCTAAAGGGTAATGAAGAATAGCATGAGTGTCAAAAGTGCAAAAAGGTGCTATGAATGGGACAACTTATGTGGGTGAGAATGCTACCGGGTTGCAGTACTGTAGATGCAAATGGAGGTTTGAGTACTGCAGAGCCAGGAATGAGGATCCTAAAGGCTAATATCAGAGGGTGTGACTGGAAATGTAAATGCAATTCAGTGGGATAGACTACATGCCAGTGCTGAATATATACCTGAAGGGATGATGTCGATGACCGATGAGCGAGTACCTGCACACATAACAACCAAATACCCAAAGTGAACAATATCTGAAGAGTATCAAAGTTATGAGCTTGTATGTGACAAATGTGACAATACACATGCGTACCTGGCCATGATGTGAAAAAAAGGTGCCCCGGGGGTTCATGGGGAAAAGCGGACCCGGGACTGTTGAAATGTAGGTGACGGGACGCTGATCCCGTGGCTGAAGACGGTTTGAAAAACGGACGCTCTGAGCTCCCGGAATGGTGAGTGGAAGTTTGGCAAAAGGGCTATATATAGCTGTAGGGCCCACATTGCCACCTCATTTGTACCTGCTACTACAGTGAGTTCCAGAGCAGATCCAGAGAACATTGAGTGATTCCGAGAGCATCAGGCATCTGTTTCCCGGCGTGCGAGATTCAGGTTAGTGGTCTGAACATCCTGCATAGGTATAGGTTTCAAATTTTTGGGTAGGGCGGGTACGGGGGGTTGTACAAGAGTTTTAGGGGGTTTTTGGGTAGAGGGTGGGCCCACATGCACGGGCGACTCAGTGGAATGCGCGCATTAGTGCGTGCTTGTACGCTGATTACGCGCGCATGAGTGCGCGCCTGTAGGGAGAGCAGGCGTGCTTAGAAGCGTGCCTGTGGGTATGACAGGCACGCTCTAGCGCGCGCCTGTATGGTGAACAGGCACGCTCATGAGCGCACCTATGAGCAAAACAGGCGTGCGCACATGCGCGCCTGTATAGTGAACAGGCGCGCATGTGTGCGTGCCTATGTGTGGAAAAATCGCGCCTTTGAGGCAAGGTTTCAAGGGGAAAAATTAGCTTATTTTGGTGGCTGGGATGATTGCCTAAGCTAATGTAGGACTCTGGGTTGTGTGCAGGTGGTGATCAGTGACCATGGATGTGCAGTGGTGCGAGCGGGACTGGGAGCCACTGTGAGAGGCTGTGATCGGTGCGAGGCCTGCAGTTCGAGCTTCTTTAGCAGCCAGTGGGCTGCTAAAGTTCTTTGAGTGCCCTTTGTTACGGGCCCAGGAGTACTTACTCCAGTTCCTGATTGAGATGTGGAGCCCTGAGCAACACTGCTTCCTTGTGCGAGGAGAGCAGGTTACCTTCACTGCGGTGGATGACGTGTATTTCTTGACTAAGCTCCCCTTCCGGGGAAAACCGTTGCCGGCAGATCCTGTGCTGCCAAGAGATACTCTTCTGCAGGAGGTCGCCGAGCGATACTGTTCAGGCAAGCGCTATATGACGGGGTCATCAGTGCGCATCAGTGCTATAGATGCCCTGCTGCATGAGTGCGTAGCAGCGATGATAGTGCGGGTGTATGGGACCCGAGCGCCCCACCGGATTAGTGGTGGTGAGCTGCTGCTGATGGAGAGGGTGGTGGTGGGCCGTGAGCGGTTCACATGGGGTCTGACTTTACATGCGCAAATGGTTGCGCAGCTGGACCGTTGTCAGTCCACAGGTAGGGGGGAGTTTGCTTTTGGCTCCATTCTGGTGGCCTTCTTCCTGGAGAGGGTGCCGATGTTGCGCCCATGGGTGCTGCTAGAGGCACCGGGGGTACGAGAGCCGCGTTTGAGGTGGTGGGCACAGATTTTGGTTCGTCACGGCGGTGGTGAAGGTGGGCATTACTTCACTGAGGAGGTAGCTCTGATATGGCGGTAGATGCCGCAGTTTATACTTCAGTTTCCCTATGCTGGGGTGGACCTCCGGGGGGACCCGGATATGGTACTACCTCCTGGGGAGGTTTTTTACCACAGAGGTATGTTATGTATTTGTATGTTGTGATTTATGTTGTGATTTTGATATACCAGTGCATATGTTTGATGTATAGACACTGATACCATCTGTTGTTGCTTGTTTGGTGTATGTGCAGATGCGGCACCTCGCGGGCGTGAGGTGGAGGTGTTCAGAGCGCTCGCGCAGTGAGAGCAGGAGAGACCACCACGTGCAGGGGGGCATCCGAGGGATGAGGCTGTTGGGGGACCAGCAGGGCCCGAGAGACCAGTGCAGAGGCGCTGTTTTGATGACCCTAGTGCAGGGCCAGCTCATGCTCCTCCAGCGGTAGCCGGAGTAGATGATGATGATCTAGTCCGCCGGTTTGAGACGGTGTTGCGAGACGTGCCTGAGGGCATGTGGATCCGTATCCAGGACGAGGAGTTCCTGGAGCAGTGCGTCGGGTTACCGCCACCATGGCGGTCGATCATGCGGCAAGCAGCTGTGCTTGCTGCGATGACGAGTGGACGCCTGCCGCCTGAGCAGGGTGCTCCTGCGGATGTTCCACCACCAACGCCTGGGGCAGGTGGGGGTGGGCCACCACCGCCTCCTGAGGGAGGGGCAGCTGGGGGTGCCCTAGAGGCCCCCTGATGGTATGATGTATTTTTGTATACCTTTTTGATAGGCTGGTGAGCCGATTTTGGTACCGTTTATGCGGCACGGGCCAGTGGGCCGATGTATTTTTTTGGTATGTAAACATTCGGATGGCCGGGGAGGCTTTGATATATATATGAGTATACACTTTTTTGAGATCCAAATGTGGTACATGTGTTTTGTTTTTTGATAATGATGATGTCTATGTTTCCTATATGCTGTGACAGGATGTATGAGATGCTTATGTATGTGTATTTTGATGTGATATATGCCAATCTAACACCATGTTAGCTATTTCATCTATTGTTTGATTCAATTCTCTTGAAATATGTGTAAATGTAATGGAATCAAAATGTCGAGATAACAGTCTAACCTGCAGGTATTTGTGAAAAAGGCACGGATCGTGTACACGGTAAACATTGTTGAGCTGGAGGACGACTAGCTGAGAGTCGAGGAAGATGCTAAGGTGACGAATATGATGATGCTGGGCGTCGGTCAAGAGGCCAATGACAGTAGTGTACTCGACTTGGTTATTGGTTGCTGGTCCCAAACAAATGCTGCTTGAATGTAGCATTTCATGTGATAGGGTGTAGAGAGCCCAAGCAACCGAAGCGAGATTTTGTGTCCAACGGCTGGCGCCGTCAGCGTAACCAATGTGATAAGATGGTGGAGGAGTCATTTGTCAATAGCACAAAGGATAGTTTAGACGAGAGGGTAGGGAAAAAAGATTAAAAACACTAAACAAGCAAAAAGTAACCTAAAGTAGCTTGACTACTTCTAAGCATAAAATTTCTTGAGGTGTAACCCATTGACGGGTTCCTTGAGTGCGAGGCCTTCGGGGGAGGCCAGGATGTAGGCACCTTTGGTGAGGCAATGTTGGATGATGTAAGGGCCATGCCACAGTGATTCGAATTTTCCATGGCCAAAGGTATCATGGGCGATATCATAGGCGAGGACAAGGTCGCCTTCGCAAAATGAGCGAAGGTTGACATGGCGGTCAAAGGTAGCTTTGGATCATTTTTTAGTTGCCTCGTTGTTTTGTAATGAGGATCGACGATCTTCATCTAGAGACTCCAAGTTCAGCAAGCGCTGATCCATTGGAGCAGTGTCAGGTAAAAGCTCGATTGCGGTGTGAAGGGTGGGGATTTCGCACTCGATGGGAAGAGTTGCCTCGATCCCATGGACTAAATGGAATGGCGTGAATCCTGTGGCGGTCTTCACTGCCGTGCGATAAGCCCATAGCGCGGAAAATAACATATGATGCCAATTGGTTTTATGTTTATTGACTGTGCGCTGTAACATGATCTTAAGGACTTTGTTGACTGCCTCGACCTGTCCATTTGACTGAGGATAGTATGGTGAGGCAAACTCGTGGGAGAAGCCTAACCGAGATGAGAGTTCGACGAAGATCTCATTCTCAAAATGTTTCCCATGATCGGAAACGAGTTGGAGTGGTACTCCGAACCAGGATATGACGTGGTTAAAGAAAAAACGCGCTGCAGTGTCAGCGGTGTTATTGAAGGTGGGCATAGCTTCAGCCCATTTGGTGAAGTAATCGACAGCTACAACAATGTATTTGTGACCATTGTTGGAGGGGAGGATTACAAGTCATAAAGTCAATGCCCCATTTACAAAAGGGGCCTGCAGTGATGACCGGGTGAAGAAGAGCGGGGGGAGCGCGGGCTTTGTTGGCATAGAGCTAGCATTGCTCGCATCGTTTTACGGCATGAATGCAATCATGAAATAGGGTAGGCCAAAAGTAACCGGCTCGAATAATATTTTGCGCGGTGGAGATCCCAGAAATATGGCCTCCGCATGCGCCGCTGTGGCAGTCGTTTAAGACTCTGTCGGCCTCGTCAATAGTCAGGCAGCAATGAAGAATGGTGTCGACGCCCCGCCGATATAGGATGTCACCAATGAGGAGATAGCGGGGGACTGATGGCGAATGCACCGACGATCATCGCGTGATAAGTGATTAGCGAACTTTTGAGTTCGTAGGTAGACGAGAAGGTCACCATACCAAGGATCATCCGAAGCGATGTAAAAGAGATGTTCTTCAGGAAAGTCAGTATTGACGGGGGCACTGGGTGTGTCAGGGGGAAGGGCCGTGACAAGTTCAGCGAGAACGAGGGCTTTCTTACTCTTTGGTGTCGAGAACTCGAGGTCGTACTCCTGAAGGATAACGATCCATCGGGCAAATTTGCCGTTAACTTGGTGACGGCTGAGCAAATATTGCATAGGGTTGGAATCTGCGATGACCTTGGTGGTGCGAAGCAAAATGTAATGACGCAGCTTCTGAACTGCAAGGACAACTGCAAGAGCAAGTTTCTCTTCATGTTTGTACTTCAGGGGAGGTCTGGAGAGGTTCTTACTAACGTAGTAAATGACGTGTTCACGATTGTCATCTCCGAGCTGGACGAGGACGCCGGCTATTGATACAGCTGATGCTGATACGTAGAGGATGTAGTCGCGATTATATTCAGGTGCACTAATCAAAGGTGCATTTGAAAGTGCTGCCTTGAGGTCGTCAAACGACTGTTGGGCATAGTCGTCCCAATGAAAAGGGATGTCGTGACGTAGTAAGCGAAGGAAACCATGTGTGCGTATAGCGTAATCAGGAACAAAGCGTCTGAGGAAGTTAGCTTTGCCCTGTAGACTCTGAAGTTGTCGTATACTCCGAGGAGCTGGAATTTCGGTGATGGCTTGGACTTTGAGGGGGTCCACGGTTATACCGCTTTGTGAAACGATAAAACCAAGGAGGCACCCTATGGTGACACAGAACACACACTTGAGGGGATTCAAGCGGATGTTGTACTGGCGGCATCGTTGAAAGATGATTCGTAAATCATCGAGATGCTGGGTGCATTTCTTAGATCGAGCTGTGAGGTCGTCTAAGTAGGCAAGGATGATTTTAGCCAGATCGTGAAATATGTATGTCATCGCCCGTTGGAAAGTTGCGCCGGCATTCTTTAAGACAAAAGGCATGACACGATATGTGAAAGTACCCCACGGAGTAATGAATGTAGTTTTATATTGATCGGCTGGGTGGATTTGAATTTGGTTATAGCCAGAGAATCCGTCCATGAAGGAGAGAGCCTCGTGGCTGGCGCAGTCATCGATAACCTGATCGATGAAGGGCATTGGAAAGTTGTCTTTGGGACATGCGTTATTGAGATCGCGAAAGTCTGTGCAGACGCGGATAGTGCCCTGTTTCTTGTCGACGAGTACTGGGTTAGAAACCCATGAAGTGTAAGCGATGGGGTAAATAAAACCGGCTGTACGTAATTTGTCAATTTCGGCTTTGATAGCCGCGGCCTTGGATGGGTGTAGCGGTCGTTGTTTCTGGTGAACAGGTGTGATGTCAGGCCATGTGTCGATGCGATGCTCGATGATAGATGGGTCGAGGCCAGGCATCTCGGTGTATGAAAAAGAGAAGATATCCCTGTATTCTTGGAAGAGGGCTTTGTATGCGGCAATTTCCCGAGGAGTGCAAGCAGCTCCAATGATGATTTCTTTGACGACACTGTTTTTGATGGAAATGTCGATTTTGATGGTGGGGGAAATGTTGGCCATGTTTCCTTCTTCGAACGCATCAGGGGCAGGAATGGGATTTTTGAACCAATTGATAGGCCCAGATGGGATAAAATCTTTGGTTTCGACCACGTACACTGGGTGTTGATTAAGAGGTATGAGAGCTTCCTGTGGGAGAAAAAGTGCACGATGATGTAGTGTGTCCCAGGGAGATTCTGGGCTGTGTAGCTCTTCTAGTATTTCCTCGTCGTTGTGGAAACGACGGGAATATAAGGGGTCGTGAGGAGTGATTTCAGTGCTAATATGGTTGCCCCCTGCCGGTGGAGCAAGGGGAGGGGTAGAAGAAGAAGGTGAGGGTTCACTCGACATGAACCATATATTGAGGTACGGAGGAGTACCCATGGTGGTAGGATGGATAGTCTCCGTAGAGGAATGAGCAGGAGAGTTGGGGGGGTTGCGGGGTAAATCCTCAGATATGTCATCTAAGAACCATGGAGGCGTTGAGAGTGCCTCAGGCTCGGGAGTAATGACGTGACGATCCGCCGGTGGCCTAGTAAGGGAAATTACCTCAGCTGTGGTTGGGTGACGCAGGGCGAATTGATGTTGCCTATATTCTATGATTATAGGACATTGGTATGTAAAATGAGCCAATGAATCGCACAGAGAGCAAGGGCATCTCATGCGTTCATTGACTGATGTGGTGACATAACGAATGTCTGTGATATTTGAAGAGGATGTGGGGGGGCGTGGGTTGTTCTGGAAGTTTTGGCGTACAGCCGCTAATGTCTGCCGAAAACGTGGCAGTGTTGGGCAATGGTGAGTGTAATGGCCATATTCTGAACATATAGCACACGCAAATTTAGTCCTCAACCCTTTACTACTGGAAGGGTTGGTGGTAGTGGTACTTGCAGTAGTAACGAGTATTGGCGGAGTGGGATTGGGGGGAATCAAATTCCGTAATTCAGCTAGGGATGGGCAGTTGTTGGTTTGGTGGCCCTCTTTCTCACATAGTGCGCATGGTGGAGGGATGCGTGGGGGGCGGGGAGCGGTGGGATCCTTCTGCTTCCTCCTGCCCCCAGCTGTAGCAGGGGGGGTAGGGAGTATGGGGGTAGCGGGGGTGGTGGGGGTGACGACAGGAATCGCCATAGGGAGGCCTTCCTGCGGGCGACGGACCATTTCAGGTGGGTGTAAGTACCACACTGGGATTGCTAACACCATATTGGGTAGTGTAAGCGTTGCGGCTACCTGGAAAGCTTCTACCCCAGGTGGTGGGTAAAAGAAGGGAATTTGAGTGAGGGGCCGAGGAACCGTCTCCCAAATGGGATTAGGCCCTTGAGGGGGTGTGGATTCGTGGACTGTGGGGGTCGACGAGTTCGCAGGAGGCTCCTGTGGGAGTGATGCTGCGACTGTTGGGACGTCAGGAATGACTGGAGTTTCTTGAGGAGGACGAGTATCCTCCATGTGATTTTGATTAGATGTAACGACGCATACTTGATTAGGGGGAAGGAGTGGTGGTGCTCCATGGTATGTTCTTAACAAGGATGGATCTTTGAAAATTCCAGGACCCATCTCTACGAGTGGATATACGTCTTGGTTGGTGTGGATGAGGGGAAGAACATTATCGACATTGGCAGAGGGGTTGGGCTCATAATATGAGACTTGGTCAATGGTTACAATCTTTCCATTGTGGGGAAACATGATTGTTCGGAAGACGGAAGATGCCACTGCCTTCATAGCGTACATGTAACTACGTCTGAACAAGATGTTGTAATCGAGTGTGACGTCAATAACTTCGATATCAATGAGAATGGTTTTGCCTCCGAGTTCAACGGGGACATTTTGAAGGAGCCCTTCAGGTGAAGATGGGCGTCCATCATAAGCTCGTAATGTGATGGCGGATGGTGTTAGTTCCGGAGAACCAAGTTTCTGCCATATTGTTTTGGACATGATGCATGTAGATGCCCCTTCATCGATGATACACCGATGGACGGTGATGTTCCCTATTTTTACTGGTACTTGAATAGCAACTGCGGCGGGGAGGTGAGGTTCGCCACTATCAAGGTCGAAGGTGATGAGTCGAGTATCGGCAGGGTCGATTGCCCCCAAGGCGGAAAGTAGTGATTTTCGTTGTGTCGGACAAGTTTGGAGGACTTCCAAGACTGACATGGCGGCCGGGGATTGCGCTAAGTCATATACCAAGCTATAATTGTGAGCTGCCCTAGCCTGTGGCTTGTGAACATTCCTGCACAAAGGGAGGCGAGGGATGCGTAATGGTGGTTCGGCGGAAGGGTGAGGAATGACTAACGGGGGTACCGTTGGTGTAGGGTTTGTCTCTGGAGAGGTAGAAGTAGACTCAGCCGGATACTGATGATTCTGAGTTTGCAGAAGGATTTCTTCCTCACTGGTGAGGAGAATGGTACGCTCGGCTAGATTGTTAGGGTTGTGGTATTGTCCTACTTGAGGTGGGGGACGCTGTGCATCCTGTTGGGCGTTCACCACTCCTTGATGTGGAATAGGATTTTGCAGTACGGCGAGAGGGGGTTGTTGCACATACTGTTGCTGTGCCTGCTGTGGGGCAGATTGTGTAGGGGTAGGGGGAAGATTCCCCGAGTCTTTCAACCTTTTGAAATCTGCGATATGGGGGCAGTGGTGGGTGTAATGACCGTACACGTCGCAAAGAGCACAAGGGTGGATGGTTTTAATAGTATTCCACCCTTGGTGTTTGTTGTTATTGCCCCCTTGGGGGTTTTGGTTCCCTTGGTTCTGGTTGCCCCCAGGGGGTTGGTGTTGTGGGGGATGGTTCCCGCCTTGACCGGGATTGTTGTTATTCCTATTCTTTCCTTTCCTCCTGTTATTGTTTGCTGGATGAGGTGGGTTGGTAGTATTCAATTGTTCAAAATTTTGGTACTGTTGAGCAGCGGAAGGTTGAACAAAATTTACCCCTGCATGGGGATGTGGAGGCGCCATGGGTTGTGGAGGACCAGGAAAGGGGAAGTATGGATTTTGTGGTGGTACTGATCCATAAGGTGCGTAGGAAGGCGTCGTACTTTCACTAGTACTGTAAGTTGATGATGAGGCAGTACCACTGCTTGTGGACATAGGTGGATGTATGGGAGGTGCCGGTGTAGGTCCACTGGTGGGTGGAGGTGTAGCAACAGGGTATGGCTATTGATAAGCGGGTGGGGGGTGGTAAGAAGTGCCCCCATAAACCGGTGGGTATTGAGGTGTGCCATACATCGGTGGTTGTTGGGGTTGTGGACCATGGTGTGTGGTGGCACCTATTAGTCCGTCTGCTGAATGAGACATCCCAGGTTTGTCTTGGCCAAATGGTGTAGGTTTGGGAAGATCAGGAAGCATTATGTACAAGTATCCTGACTGTGCATAAATGAGGTCATATTGTTGGGCCTTACTAATGGCTTCCTCTTCAGATTAAGGGAAGGTGGAAGTGACGTCTTTACCAAGTAGAGAGACAAGTGATCTAAGAAACCAATCAAGGCACTGTTGCTTGGTGGTTTCTGCTTTACACAAACTATGTCACCTACGCCACTCATGGATGTGGTCAGCAATATGGGTGGCTGAGGTCTGTTTGAAGTTGGACAGTAGTTCTAGACCATTGTCATGGCGGATGGGTAACTAGAAAAAGGTCAAGAAGGCTTTGGATAATGACTCAAAGGTCGTGTGGGACCCTGATCTTTCTTCGACATACCATTTGGCTGATGGGCCGGTAAGTGTGCGTTGGAACAATCGCAGTCTGATGGAATCGTCCATGATGCTATTGGAAGAACACCATAGATGAAAGTTCATAACATGGTTGGCGGGGTCATCCCCTGCCTTTCCCTCAAACTTTGGTATGTCTGACGGAAGTTTGGTTGGCATTGCAGGCCATGTGGGGTCGTGCAATATAGGATCATTTGTGAGCTTGGTGAGATCCGGAATGTTGAGAGAGGCCAAGTATGGCATCTGTAGTGGTGGGGGAGGGTTAACTCCAGCCATGTTGTATTGTGAACCTGACCCTTGATGAGGACTAGGTGGGTTGGTGCTCCCTCCTTGAGAGGAAGTGGGTCCCCCGCTTCCGTGAAGAGGAGAGTGAGTGGATGGATGACCTTGGGAAGTTGACCCAAGTAATGCAAAACCAAGCAAAGCTGATCCTATGACAGTAGCACTCACAGGAGTGTGTGAAGGAGGTACCGATGAGCGGGTACGACCAGATACTCCCCCTAAGATAGGAGGAAGGTTGAGCAAGCGTCAAGAACGACGGGGGTTCTGTGGTTCCCCTATGATGTTGGGCTAATTGTGTGAATGTGTGCAACAAGTGGTGAGAGAAAAATATAGAAACAAGAGCCTTTTGCTGTAATGATTTACACACTATATATATCAAAGTCAAATTGTAATTAGATGTGCATCATTCATAAATGAAAAAGACGCATATATGTGGGTAAGAGGGTTTTGTCCGCGTGGGGGAATCAAAAGAAAGCAAATGCTCGTGTCCTAGAAGACGTAACGTCCTTCCTCTCAAATAGCACTAGATCTTCCAATAGTTCTCAACAGTGGGGTCTGAAGTCACCGGAAGAGACACTAGT
>ML803638.1:270217-281923 GCA_009831015.1 Picea engelmannii
TCCTACCTAGACTAAAAACTTCTTTTGGCACCTCCTGTGGAGGAAAACTTAGTGAGTTTTTAGAAAGTTTTTAGATGAAGTTGTTTTGTGAGGCTGGGGGTGAAAACCAACCTCGTTTGATTAAAAGTGGGAGTGGATAGTCCCATCAAGAAAAGATAGGGTGTTTTCAGAATCCCTTTTGAGGAAACCTACTTAAACCGCCATGTTTCGAGAAGAGGCTATGTGAGTGCAAAAGTGACTTTTGTGTGTGAGTGAAAAGTGTACCAAATTTTAGTTATTTAGATGTCACCTTGCAGCATGTGGACATTGCTTGGTCCTTTACAAGAGTTTTGATTACCTAAATCAACTAGATGTCATTGGTACAACCTTGCAGAATTTTAAAAGCCCTAGGAGACTAGCATGTGGACATTATGGTCCGTTACTATCCTTTAACTCCCTATGTGTGAGTTAATCTAGAAAAAGCATGAACCTATCCTAGATTGAACATGTGGGCATGTGTGGGCCCGTTACAAACTTTTAAACTCTCCTAGTTTTCTGATCTAAGAAAGCTGAAATTCAAACACTATTCTAGCTTTGTTGACATGTGGGCATGTATGGGATCGTTGCAAGAATGTGTTTGAAAAATGAAACTAAGAGGGGTCTCGAAAGAGCCGTTGTCCTCTCCTAAAAGTTTTTGAAATTTAAAGGGAGATGAGATTGTTTTCGCAATCTCTTTCTGATTCTCAAGATCGCTAGATGGCGCGAGAGAAGAGCATACTCAAGATTGTTACTTGCAACTTCTAGTCCCGAATGTGAGTTTAGATGTGATTTGATGTTCCACTTAGATTATAAATCAAACCAAGCCATCCACGTGGCGAAAAGAAAATAAGGGAAAAGAATGATTTTTATCCACCTAAGTGCCTATGTTTGTTTGCCTATCCCCTTTATAAGTTGAGGGGTCTAAGTGGTGTAGTATTTAGAGCATGCATGACATCATTCTTGAGAAGGAAATTGACTTCCCCCACATCCTAAACCTTACAATGAAAAATTTGGTTCAAATGCGCGGCTGTTAGTACAGACAGAGGCGCGTGTGGCACGTGCGCGTGGCCTGTATTAAGAACAAAAGCGCATGCGCGCGTCTATGGGGTGGAATACCCACGCGCTTGTGAAACAGAAACTTTGGATGGATTTCTCTCGATTCTTCTGTGAATCGATTGATCAGCAGGTCGGCGGAGGCCGGTTTGTGTCCCTGCAAGTTAATAAAACAAAAAGGAAAGCGAATTAAAGCCAATTGAGGGAGGATTTGATACCTAAACTCCGCAGTGGAGTCGCCAGTCTGTTCGCGTTTGAATGGTCACCAGGTGGGCGAAAATGGGTGCGCTAGCATGCCCTGTTGGGCTTGGCAAGGCAGAACAGGATGCTGTGGAGCAAAAGGGTTAACATAAACAAAAACAAACTACAGTCTAACTATGAACTGAAAGCAAATAACATTATGACAATAAACAAAGAACATCAAACATCAGACAAAGGTGTCATCAATGGTTTCAGGCAGGTGTTTTATTGAAACCAGAGCACACGCAGAAGAGAGGGACCAGGGGTTCCTTCTCTCTCCAGCGGAAGGCTCTTTGGGGCCCTCAACACAATGCTTTCCTTACAACTGAATAGAACTGAACTGAGTGATGAAAGAACTCTGGGTTACACTGCTGATGAATTGTTTGTCAAAGGCTGAGCCCTGAATCATCTGGACAGCGTAACGATGCTTCGAATTCCCTTCTAAAATAGTGAGTCCTCACAGCCTTTTATAGCAGCTTCAAGGGCGGTCTCGTAACCTTCTCCAAGTGTGAATAGGGGCGCATTAGGGTTTGTTTAGGTCATTAATCCGCCGTTTTTGCAGAGCCGACTCTGATTTGAGAGTCAAATCACCTTGGGGGCCGGTCCGTAGGCGGTCGAGAGGCCTACCTATGCAATTAATGCGCCGTATTAGAAGATGCATGGCTTTTTGTGTGGACAGTCGTGCATCGGGCGCTCATGCGCGCATAACACATTTTTGTCCCATGCATGTGCGCGTGCATCAAGCTGATGTAAAGCGCCCTTCAATTTTTGGTTGCTTTGTATAGTTTTTTGCCCTTTTGGAGTGCTGTGAACTTAATTCAGTGCCCTGAGTGACTTCATTGCTGTTTTGATGATGTGGAGTTCTTGTCGCCATGTGCAGACGAAATTTCATTGATAACAATGATGTTAATAATTCTTGCTCATTTTTTCCTAGTATGGATATTCCTATAATTATTTCATCTTTAGACAATGTATTTGCATTATTTTCCACTTCCATAGATTTGTCTTTAGGCAAGCTGTGTTGCTTGGGCTATGTAGATTCTATCACCTGTGAAGTTGGGTTAAGTCTTTGTTCTCCCTGCAAGAATTTGGGTAGAATTTCCTTCTATACTTCTGGAAGCTGAGGAAGACTGATTGTTGATCTTGAGGCAAATTTTGAAATTTGATTACAACTTCATCATAAGATATTACTCCTCTGAAAACTTCATCATAGGGTGAATCTTCATGGATGTATCTTTTCATATTGAATTGAGATAAATGATTTTCAACCACCCTATTGTGGATGCCTTTTGTACTCAATGTCAACCAATTTAATATCTTCTAAGGAAGAATCATCCACCTTAACGTTTTCAAAATCAGATAATGAAAATACACCAACATGTATGGGAAAGGTTGGCCAAACTCTTTTATGTGTCGCCTTCAGCTCTTTGGTTATCCCTCTTGAAATTGTTTGATATGCTACTTTTATGCAAACCAGTTTGTTTGGTAAGAATATGGGAAGAGCATGAGGATATATATATAGAAGTCGAACACTCTGATGTAAGAGAATATTTCCTCAATATACCAATCTGCAATAACACCTAAATTTCCAATGATTTGTTCTGAAATTCTGGGGGGAGTTCATCCATAAATAACTTCATGAATTGGGATCACCACGTTATGACAAATTTCATAAAAAGAGTCCTTTGAATTTTCCTCCCATAACTTACAATGATAAAAATGTATGGGCTCGGTGAGAGTCGAAGTCCAGCTCCAATTCATAAGAGGAAATGGGGTCCTAGAAAAAATTGCATCCATAATATATGCAGACATATAGAAGGGAGCATGTTCTCCTTTAGATTTCATAATTTTGTACTCCCCAATTTTCTTGAATAAGTTATCTGACCACACTTTTCCCCAATCAAAAGTATATCCCTTAGCAACCTCATGGATTATGGGAACCCATTCTATGGTAAAGTGCACATGATCTTTCTTACCAAACATTCTATAGAGCATCATGGCAATGTACAAGATATAAGCATCACAAGAGGATGTAGAATATATACTCTGGGTATCATTTTTGAACTTATTTTGATTTCCCCACTAGGATTTTACTATATCATGGACAATTTTGTCATATTTAGTGCATTCTTCATCCTCAAACTTCATTATAAATGATGCATTGTAAGTATATTTGGGGTTAGGAGTTAATTTGTACATTACTTGAATGTCCTCGGGTCGAAAAGAGCCGACGATGGTCTTATGGTGACTGCAGATGGTTCTCATTGGGATATCCACGTGTTCTAAGGCCCAACTTATCATATTGGTATATGGAATTAGTTTCAGCCAAGAAGCAACTCTGTGTAGTGCAAACTTAGCCACATGGATTAGCTTAGCTGAAAATGTCTCATCCTCTTCTATCTTTGAATCATCGGAATAAAGAGAATTTTCCTGCTCTAAAATGTCATAAACCCACTTCCAAGATTTGATGACGTATGACAAGCGAGTAGTAGTAACTAAAAGTAAGTCTGCATTTGGGTTTGATTCCTCAGTCAATGAATCCTGCTTCTTTCCTACTTTGCGCGGTGCCATGATTTTCAAAAGTTGATGTTAACCCTCCTATGAGAAGCAAAACCTTTGAGCTCAAAAATGTTGAATGCGAAAATTTTGGATGCTAAAGGAAAAAACATTTTGAAGTTTGAAATGTCTATATTATAGAAAAATTAATGTTTAGATATCCTCGCATTAATCTATTGACAAAGCAATCATTTTGAAATATGTCAAATTTATTACCTGGTGGTCGCAACACTTTTCCCAATATTTTAGCCTAGCCAGCTGGACGTATTATTAATGATCATGATTAATATAAAGTACTTCAGTAGTTCAACATTCAGAATTTTTGAGTGCAAAATAATGCATATCTCTCGAAGACCGAATTCACGGAGCAATTAATCAACCCTTAATTACTTTTTCATTTTTTAATTAATCATGGTTTAAGGTCAATTTTTAATGTTAAGTACTTCGGGACTATCGAAATCTGGAGTTCCGGGAGTTTGTGAGTTTGTATTTGTTGTGAGTAGAGTTTACCTGAAGTCTGAATTCGCGGAGTGATTACTTAGCATTAATCATAGCTACTTGAACATGTTTAGTTCATAATGTTTAGTGATTTATTATCATGATCACGAGTGCTTGATAGACACTTCGGTGCTTCGACACTCATTTGAATTTGTTCTTGATTTATCTCCTAGAGGACAATCTCCTGGAGTGATGTGGCAGTGATGACGTCACTTTTGATGATTTGTCATAAAAAGTGGGTGGCACGTGTCACCATAAAATCGTGTGAATCATGTGACTAAAGTGACCAAAATGAGTGCCACGTGTCAACACAAATAAAGATTGACAGATGTCCTATGACCCATCAGTAGATCTATTTTAAAATATTTTCACGGGAACATGTCTCTGAGACTCCAGAGCTTTGCAACTTCGAGATTTTTTAGATCTTTAAACACCTTGAACTTGAACTACAAAATCGTGAAGTCCCGAAGTGATGTCGTAGTTTTCTTTTGTTTAAACCTTATGAAATTTTAGAACTCTGAAATTGTGAGAGCCATCAATCTAGATGACTAAAAATTTTTAAGGGATGACAATGGATGTGCCCTATCAAGATATAACAATCATATATTTTATTCTTAAAACAAAGATATTCCTAAGTTTTTCATAATTTATTTATAAAAGATAAAAAACAAAAAGAGTTCAAAGTTTAATTTTTATTTGAAATTTTCTAAAGTGTTCTAACAGTATCTACCTTTTATGCCATGAGAGAGGCTCTAGGGAAAGATTATAAAAAACCCACTCTTGAGTCGTTTTGTGATGTTTTTATGAGAGAGCAAGATAAGCTTGTACAACTTGGAGTGATCAACACTACAGGTACCTCGAACAAATCCTTAGTATCCCAACAGAAATATAAACCAAATAATCCCAAGAAGCAACATCCTCGCCACAACAAGAAGAAAAACAAGGGTCCCAAACCCACTCAGACAACTTCAACTCCTAATGGTGACAAAGGAGAAAAATATAAAAATAAGAAGACTGACATACATTGCAACTTTTGTGGGAAAGATGGTCATGATAAGTCCAAATGTTTCAAGAAGATGTCAAATTTAGAAGAAGGGATGAAGAAGCACAACATCAATATTGATTTTACTTCTTCTTCTTCTTCTCATGTACATGCACTTTTTGCTTCTAGTTTCACCTTCAGTGCAACTTCTACTTCTTCTTCTGATGAGTGGCTTATTGACTTTGGAGAATCTTATAATATGACTAAGGAGAAAGCCATATTTTCCACTCTAAATGAATGTAACACAAAGAAAATATTTGTTGGTGATGATATATCTCTTAGTGTTTTAGGATCTAGAACAATTTAGGTAGATAATGGTCATTTCAATGATGTATTATGTGTTCCAAGTCTTTCCTGTAACCTTCTATCAGTATATCAAATCACTCATTCAGGTGAAGGTAAAACCGTAGAGTTTTCATCTCACCAAGTTGTAATCAAGGATCTCAAAGATCCTCAACATGTTCTTTCAACTGGAATTGTTGATGATATTACCAAGTTGTACAAGTTTGAAAACTTTGGGTCATCATCTTTTCCATCAGTTTTTGTTGCTCATAGAAATGACATTGTAATGAAATTATTATTAGAAGAGATGTTAAATTTGATGAAAATCTCTTGGCCTACGAGCCTAATTCAACGATTGTGCCTTCTTCGGCCTGCAATCCATCTTAGGTGTTTGTACCTTCTTTTGTTCCTATTCTGGTTTCTTCTTCAGATAATTACAGTGAGGATTAAAATCCACCTCCGCCTGCTCACCTTCCTCCACATGAGTCCATTAAGCCTCAACCAACACCAACGCTTCCTAGATAGGTCTGTTCAACATGAGAAGAAGTTGGTGATCTTGTCGGTGATCCTTCAGATCAACATCGGACATGTTCACAGTTCCAATGAGCCTCTTCTCTTTTGGCTCAAGTTTCAGAGACTCGTGATCCAAAGACATTTGGAGAAGCTTCGGGTCATCTAGATTGGGATACAATAATGAATGAAGAGTATTCATTCTTTAATGGAAAATGATACTTGGGATCTTGTACCTCTTCCGAAAGGAAGAAAAATTATCATATGTAAATGGGTCTATAGAACTAAGTATGCATCAGATGGAAGTGCTGAAAGAAACAAGGCTTGGTTAGTTGCAAAAGGATTTTCCCAAGTTGAAGGAATTGAATATAATGAAAACTTTTCCCCTATAGCCAAAATGAACTCCATCTGCCTTGTTCTTTCCCTTGCTGCCTCACATAAAAGGGAGGTCCATCAAATGGATGTTAAATCCACCTTCTTGCATGGGGATTTGCAAGAATAAATCTACATGGAACAACCTCTTGGCTATGTCTAGAATGACTCTAGCTTGTTTGTCGCCTTAAGAAATCTATTTATGGTCTTAAGCAAGATCCCTGAGCTTGGTATGCCAAAATGGACAACTTTCTTATTGACACCGGATTTTCTAGATTCCATTTTGATCCTAATGTCTATACGAAGAAAGTAGGAATCCATCTCATAATCCTTGTTCTTTATGTTGATGACCTTATCCTTACTGGTAGTGACTCAAAAATTTTAAACCATGTGAAAACCAACCTTAAGAAGAAATTTGAAACGACAGACTTAGGATTTTTGCACTATTTCCTTGGTCTCCAAGTTTTGCAAACCAATGAAGGAATTTTTCTTTCTCGTCTAAGTATGCCTTTGACATTATTCGTTGCTTCCACATGGAATATTGTAAACCATCCCCTTCTCCCTTCAAATATGGATTCAATCTTGCTTCCACCTGTACTTCTCCCTTCAAATATGGATTCAATCTTGCTTCCACCTGTACTTCTCCCGAAGTTGATGCCACTTTGTACCTCCATTTAGTTAGTAGCCTCTTATACTTGACTCATACACGTCCTCATATTTCCTTTGTTGTTGGTCTTATTGCCTAGTATATGAAAACAACCCATGAAAGCCATTGGAAAGAAACTAAAATGATACTTTGGTATGTCTGGGGTACAATTCAGTTCATGATACATTATAGTTTAGTGGGGAATCCTTTATGGGTTGGTTTCACTGATTCAGATTGGGCTGGCGACTCCAATGATCGAAAGTCTACTACAGGTTATATTTTTAGCCTTCATTCAAGACCTTTCACTTAGGCTTGTAAGAAACAACATGCTATTGCACTTTCTTCAGCAGAAGCAGAGTACCGAGTAGTGGTAAATGCAAGTCAGGAAGCCTTGTGGCTTCGACAGATCCTTTTAGAGTTTGGATTCCACCAGCAACATCTGACTAGCCTTTTGTGCGACAATCAAAGTGACATCAAGCTTGCCAAAGACCCAGTTCAATATCAGTGCAACAAACACATCGAGCTACACTTGCACTTCATCAGAAAGCTCATTCATGATCGAGTTATTGAAGTTCTCTTTTTCCCTACAAAAGATCAAGTTGCAAACATTTTCACAAAGACTCTTACAAAAGCAAAGTTTTCCAAACTTCAATCTATGTTAGGAGTTTAGGAAGTTGTCATTAAGGGGGGATATGCTCTAATGCCTCCTTCCTTCTCCTATTGTGTCACTTTTGTAAATCCTTCAGTCCTATCGCAAGTTGTTCTTAAGGGTGGACGTTAGGATATTTAGACATTTAGGAGTTAGTTAAGATCTACTTGGTCTAATGTGTCGTTAGGTAAAAGTGTGTTTCTTTAGTATGCATTTGTAGTTACGAAATCAAACGATCACGATATGTTCTCAACATAGAGTGATCCGACGGTTCATATTCTCATCGATCTCAATGGCTACATTGATTTGTGGCTTAGCACCCGATTGGTCCATGATCTCTATTTAAAGAGCATGGAGGGTCATTTGTCAATGATCGATTGTGAGAAACTCTCTTGTTAAATCTCTCTGTAATATTTTTCTTTTGCATTAATAAACTTCTCCAAGAGGTTGTGTTGGTTAGGGCCGTGGATGTTTCCCCTTAGCATTTTAATCACGTCAAAAAATGGGTATGTTGATATTTGATCTGGTTGTGAGTGGTTACTAAAGGTGTTCATCCTATGTTGGAATACCTATGTCGTTGAACACCCCTAGGGTCACCCGGGATTTCCCCTTTGAGGTGATTCTTTCATCTCTAAAGTGAGGAGAATACCTTCCTAATGTAACAGTGGGTAGGTGTTAATCTAGATTTTATGAGAAGAATGAAATGAATATAGATTATTAACAGGTACTTAACACAAAATAACAGAGATACAGTAAAATTGGTTTTCTATTCAATAAGGAAATAAGCTGAAACTGTAAAAATGCAGCGGAAACAAGCTTGCTGGAATGGTGGCGGCTTATCTCTGAGAAGAGATGTGACAGCTGTGCTCATTCACAAGAAGATCATTACAATGAGGCTCTAAAGGCATTTTTACAATAAACAGGAATGCAAAAAACCCTAGACATCCAAAAATCTAACCCTAGGAGATGAAGTGCCAAAAGTCATGTGGGCCCCGTTTGGGTAGGTTAGTACATTAACTTCCCAGGGTCGTAACTTTTGCATATGATCTCCATTTTAGGCGTATGATAGCTCATTGAAAATGTATCACTGAGGAGATTCATTTTGGGGGCTAAATTATGCATTCAACTATCATTGAGAAGCTTGATCCTGAAAACCTTCATTTAGCCCCTCAAAATAGCCCCGGAAGTTAAAACTGCTAAAAATACTAAATTGCCAAAATTGCCAGAAAACTATTTTGAGCCAGTTGGAAAATGTGGGTGGCCATCGATATCCACCTAGATCAATCCCCCCTCTTTAGGAATCAATGGTCTCCATTGTGTTGAGGTCCCCCATCAGATGAGGAAATTTCTGCTGAATTTGGCCTCGAGTGAGCCACTTGCCTTGGTGCAGGAGTTGCCCTGCTTTGACGACTGGATAAAGCTGGATCCTTTGTTGTCGAGTGCCCTTGATCTGTGTTTCCACAATCTGATCATTGGATGCCTGTTGTATGAAGTTGGGGTTGAGTTTTGTTGGTGTCAGTTGTTCTGCTACTTCTGAGGTTTCCAATAATGGTGGGAAATAACAGCAAAGGAGATCCACGTTGAACAATGGGTGCAGGCCAAGGAAAGGAGGAATGTTGAGCTGAAAAGAATTATCCCCCATGGCCTTGGTGATGGTGTACAACCCATAACAGAGTGGGCGAAGCTTCCTATGGGGTCCTGTAAGGCGTTCTTTCTGCAAGTGCAACCAAACTTTGTTGCCCACCTGAAACTTATGTGGCACCCGATGTTGATCATGGCGATGTTTGTACTTGTCATTGGAATTCTGTAGGATATCCTGAACCTGTTGGCAGATGTGATGGATCTACTCAATGAACCAGGTGGCTTTGTTAGCTTCAGTTGGAGCAGGATATGAGTCGGTCGAGGTGACCGCAAGGGGAAGTGCAACATCTATGGGACCCAATGGTTGGAATCCCAACCCCACCTAAAAGGGGCTATGGCCGGTTGAGCTCTGCAGGGCTCAGTTGTAGCTATGTTGGACATAGGGAAGCCTCTTGTCCCATGTGTGAGGGTGTTGTGAATTATAAATGCGAAGGATATGCACAATCATTCGATTTACGACCTCGGTTTGGCCATCTGTCTAAGCGTGGAAGGCTGTGGATTTGGTGAGCTTGGTGTCTAGCAGTGACCAAAGGCTCGACCAGAATGTGTTGAGAAATCAACTATGCCGATCTGAGACAATGGTTTGTGGGATTCCAAAATGTACCCAGACTCGTTCAAAGAAGAGCTTGGCAGTGGCCTCTATTGTGATGTTCTTCTTGTAGGCAACCAAAATCGCCATCTTATAAAAGTGATCAACAACCACAAAACCACAGTCGTTTCCCCACTTGGTGGATGAGAGGCCCGACATGTAGTCCATTGAGATGGATTCCCATGGCCTGCCAGGAGTAGGAAGAGGGGTGTACAAGCCTTGTTTCTTAGTGGTCGGTTTGGCAATCACATAGGTAGTGCAGGACCTGATATACTTGCTGACCTCCTGTCAAAGTTTCTTCCAATATAAATGCTTATGTAACATTACCACTATCTTTTCGATGTCGAAGTGTCCTGCCACCCAATTGTAGTGGGCTTCCCAGATCAGCTTCTCTCACTCGCTTGATGGAACACAGATATGGACCAGATGACACAACAACCCATCTTGAAGATGGAAATTATTGACAACTGCATTTACCCCCAATATTTGGTAGGTGGTGGCAAAGTCCGAGTCTGTCTCATAGAGTTGGGGCCATCCAAAGGTCTCATGGTCACAAGAGTCTAGCACCGTGGTGAGCGCCTCGACTGGCGGTTGCAAGATACCAGATATATAAAATATGCAGAACAGAAATGAAATGCTAGAAATGACAGAATAACAGTAAAATATCCAGCATAATCTTCACAATACACGGAAATGATATACAAAATAGCAACAGAAATAGCACTTTGAATCAGATAGCAATGTTCACAGGCCTCTTCGAGGGGGCAACCTCCAATCGAGCAGCGCTCTGTTACAATAATATCCAAGCTAGGGTTCTCATACCTGTTGGCATTCGGAAGTCACTCCTGGATTGCTAGCAGGAGCAGAGCCCGAAGCCCATCAGATTTAATGTCACGGTTTGTTTTAAAGGGTGATCAAATGGAGGAAGACTCCGAACGGCGGAGCATCAGCTCAGAAACCAGATTAGGCACGCATGATAGAGTGAGGTCTTGATAAAGTCCAAACAGTGAGCTATAGTAAAGGCGAGTAGGTGGAAGATTTACGCAAGAAGATCGCAATGATCTATTACAGACATCCGGTATGCAACAGATTAAAGAAGAAATGAGCTCAAACGCAAAATCCTTTTACATCCGAACACATAAAAACCAGAGGGCACGACAACGCCACAACAAATTCTTTGTTGCAACCAGTTGCACTACTGTGAATCCTCAGGTAACAGACGAACAAAGATGGAAAAGAAGGAGAACTGCTTGTTATAAACCAAGAAATCTCAAACACAGAGGCATAACCATGAAACCAGAGTATTTGCTGAAACCATACAGTCGCGAGCTTAGCTCTACCATCGATAGATACAAAAATGGCGAAAATGCCTACATATACTCAAAATAACACAGCGGCGGAACCAAGAAACTGCAATAAAGGCTTTGCGTCTGCATGGCTTCTGACAACACGGAGCTGCGATCTTTAAATGGTCGTGCAACTTATGGCAGACGCAATCAGCCTTCTGACAATTCATTCGGCGAATCGACGTGCTTTCAATTCGTTACAGGACATCCCCATTATGGCGGAGACGATGTCTAACCACCGCCAACCGCTTCAATAACTGCTTC
>ML803639.1:0-54008 GCA_009831015.1 Picea engelmannii
AAATTTTCATTCCATGTTCTACACTCTTCTACCACATGCTCAATGTGAAGACATCTTTTGCACTTTTCTTGAGTCATATCTTCACTATTTTTTGATTGATTATTATTGTTAGGAGAATCTTGAGATCTCTTAAATATTGTTTATTTTGATCGTTTCTTTCTCTTTCTTGACTTCTACCATGACCATGACCATGCTCTTGATTTCTTGAATTATTGACTCTTCTTCTTCCTCTGAAACTTGCATTAGATGTGCCTCTTCCTCTTGTACTTTCATTGTAAGTATCTCTTCCTCTTGAGATTTCTAATTTTATTGAGTTGGTAAAGAGAAGATATTGCCTTGTCATTATTCTTTTTACCAAAAATATTGTCATGTTGGACCAACAAGTCATTAAGGGAATCGAAATTTTGATTCTCTAATTTGCTAGTGATTTGTAAAGTTTCCAACAAATGTTTATAAGAGGGAGAAAACCATTGATCAATATTGAGGTCATAAAACATTCTTCCACATTTTAGTATTTCCTGCCTGATGTTTTTAAATGAGAGATGCACTCCAAAACATCTTCCCTTTCAATGAATCTTTGTTTAAGGAGTTTTATATGGAGATCAATTTGTTTTGATTCACGTTGAGTATCAAACATTTTCTTAAATATTTTCCATGCATTCCATATATCAATTGCATTTTCAGTATGTACGAACATTTCATCAGTTACATAAGATCTCAAAAGTGCAAATGCCTTTTTATCTTTCAATTTCCATTTTGCTAATTCTCTAGTATTAGTAGACTTAATTGGAGCTTTATCACCACTACATACATCTTTCCACAACTCATTATAAATTAATGTGCTTTTCATGTGGCAACTCCAAGCATTATAGCTCTGGACTCCATTCAATTTGTTTGAATCAATGAATAAGTTTACCAATTTAGATATGATGATTTTCTTATCAAGTGTACACAATAAGAAATGGGAGAGTATCAAGCATAAGAGACATCACATATTGCAAAAGAGACACAATGATATCCTTTAATGAATATGCGCCTTTAATGAATATGCTCCTATGTGAAGTGAAGAAGTTGTTTTATACTTCAATTACAAAATTAAATAAATAAACCCCAAATAACTGTGTAGTGTGTAGTCTCAATGCGAGGGACATTCTGAACAATATCTATTTGGTTGATCAGGAGTCTGAAGCTCAAGCTAGCGCACTGAGACAATCAATTGAAATTGAGAAGGAACAAAATAACAAATTTCGATATGGTGATCTCTGGATTAAAAAAGAAATTCAACTTGCACTCGGTTTGCACTTATTGTTGCAGTTGGGATTCTATATGCATCAATAGAGTGATGTATTACAGTCCCACAATAGTGCAACTAGCAGGATTTGCATTGAACTCAACTTCTCTTCTACGTATTTGCAGATTTATAAGTATCGAGGAAATTTAAGGGAAAGTCCCTTCAAAGACACATTTCTTCTTAGCTCTACACAATATTTGTAGATTTAAAATAGATAAAAATATATCTATAGATTTACACACACACACACACACACACACACACACACACATATACTTTTCTTGATTTTAAATTACAAAAGGAATTCTTCCTTGAAGAAGTTCTTTTATGAAGAAATGCACAGTTTTGGAGTCTTCTTTTTAAATAATTCAATATATGGCATTGTCATCACCATAGCCTCTTCACCATGGCCATTTCATGTTCATGGATCTCATACCATGTTAAATTCATCAATTTTCCTCAAACACATAATTTAATTAAAATCAAGAAAATAAAATTACATAATAGATGAGAGGCTAACAATGAAAGGATATTTCTTAGGTCTTCCGTGACACCCACTGAGTGAGCACACTCTTTGGACAGACTTGGGGATGAGTCGGGAAAGAAAACACCAAGGGGAATGCGATCGGTTGGGTGAATGAAGAAGTGTGGATGTGAGAAGAGACACCTTGAGCAAACAATGATGATGTACAACACCAAGGAGGCACACACCTTACTTTCCTTAGAACAATTGACAGAGACTTGGGTTGTGTTTAGGCCAGGGCGGGACAACTTGGGACCATGACGAAGGAGTGGACTCATCTGTCCTTGGAAACATGAATGTACTGGAGAGGTTGGATGACCCCATCAACACACCCATGAGGAGTCATGACGATCAATACAAGGAAGAGCACAAGGAAAGGGGCACACACCTAAGAGAGGGGAACATCGGTCCAAGAGACATGACGGTTGAAGGGAACACTGGATCGTTTGGGCACAACAGGTCCATAGAGGGGGGTGATGAGTCATTTGAGTGGGGGTCGTGACACACCCAAAGGACATGAAAGTTTTCATTGGTGACCCTTGGAGTCCCTATAAGAGCACAAGGGTGCACAACCAAGCAAGACAAATTTTGGAAAGAGATTTGGAGAGAACAAGTCTGAGGAAAAATGTTGAGGCAAGGTAGAATTGAGGCAGAGCTTCCAAGATGGAAGGAAAGTAGCTAAGGGTGGGATTCTCTAGAATATTTTGGGGAATTCTGGAAACACATGTTTGTTGGAGGCATGTGAGAGGCAGAATCGAAATCTGTGTTAACTTGGTGATGTATATGGTAACGAAAGGACTACAAGTCTATGGTGGAGGGCACGTATGAGGTACACCGCATAAGGTTGCATAGATGGTTGTGAAAAAGAGTCTTGGTGTGAAAAATCTGTGTATGAGTGTCATGGTGAGGTGAGGTGAGTTGTGTGTCTCTGCCCAAGTTGTAAATTGAGCTGATAATGCTCATATTGTAATTGTTTCACAATAACAAAGACTTAGTCGAGTGTTAGGCACGGTTCGTGCCACCTGCACTATTTATATGTATGTATTTTGTTTGTTCCACAATTGTTCTCTTAGTTTCTCATGTTCTTGGATGTATGCTTAAATGACTAAGTGTTAATTATTAATAAGATTGTCTAAGTATACAAGAGTTGTACTAGTGTAGGAGTGTGACTTGCTCATAGGCTAGAACATAGTATGGGTATTCTCTAAGTGAAGAGGCGTAGTCCAACAAAAGTATTCTTGGTGTTTCCAAGCAACCAAGTAAGAACCTTTGCAGTGTTGTACACCCTTAGGAGGTGAACGATCACAAGATCTGAACATGTGTCCTGTGGGGTTGTGATAGGTGGTATCAGAGCTTGTTTGGTGAGATATTCACCATGCTATCACCTTCGTGACAGGTGGTATCAAAGAATATTTTTCTCTTCACTACTACTGCAGTTAGAACAGTTGTGGCGGGGAGCACTTGTTGATAAAATAGTTTGAGCATAGACTTGGTGAGGGTTCGATCATGTGGAATGGCTCGTCATAGAGACAACCTCAATGCATACTTGGTGGTTTGTGATGGAAGTGAAGGGTTGAGTTGTGGACGAAGCCGTGACTTGTGAACAGACCTGGGCGCACCCCTTGAGTAGGTTGAGCGCAATGTTCTAAGGGTGAAACGAGCACTTGGGCAAGGCAGATGAACACATGACTATCGCAGAACTTGTCGTAGACCCGATCATAGAACTTGTCGCATACATGATCACAGAATTTTGAAGAAGTATTGAGAAAAATTCTTGGGTGCCTTGGATGAACCCTTTGCAATTAAAGTGAAGATACTTGGAGGGCCATTCACAACTCGGTCACATGTAGATGACAATGAAATTGAGAGGAATATAGTGAGGTCTGAAGACTAAGACTAAGACTAATATCAACGATTCTCCCAGTTGCAACAATGTTCTTGACATGAACCACTAATATCTGTTGTTGGAATCGAGTGGAAGAATTAGCAATTGGGAGAATCATTGAGAAGATAAAAAAATTGGACAAAGATGAAGGCAACCTTCAATGCACAATTTGGTTCGGGGAACCATCATAAGAAATCAGTTGTTGTCTCTCAAGCATAGTAGTAAGATCGAATCCTACATCAAGGAGTTCACGAGGCTCATGTTGGAGATCAAAGACATGTAAGAAGAAGACATAATTTTCCACTTCATGAATGGTCTGCAACCATGGGTGCAGAGTGAGTTGCAATGGTAGAACGTGCAGACTCTTGCAACAACAATCACCACAGTGGACAAACTGTTGGACTTTAGGAGTGAACCCAAGAAAGGTCCTAGGAATAGTGAGTATTCCCAAGGTGAATAGTAGCAACAAGGAAAGGGGAAGAATAAGGATAAAGGAAATATGAAGATGTCAAGGGAAGTGAGGACAATGCCATGCAAATAGACGTAGCGAAAGAGAAGAAGCCGATTTCGTGTTGGATTTGTGCCAAGGAGAACTATGAAAAAAATTGTTCATTGAAACAAAATTTGAATGCTTTGGATAAGGCATACAACCCATATGTTGGAGTATTGTAGGTATTGAATGATATTGTGGAGGGTGAATCCATAGAGAGCCAGGAGAAAGATGAGACAAAAATTTTCTATATGCAGGACGAACTCAATGAGAAGTCAATGATAGCCATGGTGGAAAGTGGGGTGACTCATAATTTCTTGCAGGAGGACTTGGTTTGGAGGCTTGGGTTATAGCCCGAACCAATGTAGACAACCTTCAGGATAGTCAACACAGGTGTAGAGATGATCATTGGGGTGGCCAAGGACATCTCATATAATCTTGGTGACTAGTGTAGAAGGACAATTTTCACCATTGTTCCTATAGATGATTTCGAAGTTGTGTTGGGACATGAGTTCATGAGGAAGGAAAAGACAACACCTATTCCTCACATGAAAAATTTGGCCATTTTCTCATGACAAACTCAATGTTTGATTCCTACCATAAGGAGGAAGGAAGGAAGCACATAGATGTCTTCTTTGCAAATGGTTGTTGCGAACAACTAGAGTAGGAACCTTGTGGGGGTGAACTTGGATGATGTGGGGTGATTGTTGGACAGTCTAATGAAGAAAATGAAAGGAAGCTCATGTCAGTGGAACAAAGGCTTGTCGATGTTGAAGAGATAGTTGGATATTTGGCTAAGATAGTGGATGGCTTGGTTGATTTCAGTTGGAAAGTTGATGAATTGCAACGAAGACCAGAGGAAGTCATAAAGATGAGGATGTCGGAGAAATTTGTTGAACCAGAGCAGAAACCATCCATGAACCAAGAGGACACGAGGGAGATGCAACAACCTTGGTTTAGGAGAACAAGGAAAGGGTCAATTCCTCCTCTAGAAAACTTGGACATGGTGAATGACCGTATGATCCTGAGTTAGAATGACTCATGGAGGAGTGTGAATAAAATTTTTATTCAAGTGTATCGTTACTTATGTACATAATATATAATTTTGATGACTCTCTGTCGATCACATTGGGAAAGATTGGAGATGACCCAACCAACCACCCCCCTTCACCTTCAAACTAGGTTGCAACACGTAGGATTATTGTCTCCATGGGAGGTAGTGAGGCCAATGGGACGCCTTGTGGAGGTGCCTTAGTGAAATTTGTTGAGAACGCAGTGTGTGACTTGACAGATTGGAGGAAACAAGGAGTTGCAGATGTGATGAGTTTGCAGACATAAAATCATGTTTGAACATGAATATGTGAGTTCTTGAGACAAAGGTATGATGATTGGACTAGCTACCCAATCGACCGAAGTCATAAGGGGATCCAATGCACAAAGGCATGGGTAGATGGGCCGAAGTATGGAAGTAACAAAAATTCAGAAAGAAGTGACACTTCGTAGACTCATGTAACTTCCTAAGGGGAGTTCACCTTGACGACAACAATTGAGGATACAACAGTCGTTGAGTGGTGACGAGATATTGAGATGGGGTAGAGACACCATAAAGATCAGTGGATGTTGTTAGGGATGGTACCAACTTGGAGTGGGGGAAGAAATAAAGGTATCCCATGACATCCACTGAGCGCACACACTCTTTGGGTAGACTTAGGGATGAGTTAGTCAAGAAAACACCAAGGGTCATGTGATTGGTTGGGCGAACAAATATGTGTGGGTGTGAAGAACGACACCTTGGGTACATGATGGTAACATGTGACACCAAAGAGGAAAAAACCTTACTTGCCTTAGAACGATTGAAAGAGACTTAGGTTGCGTTTGGGAAAGGGCGAGGCAACTTGGGAGAATGCCCAAGGAGTGGACCCATATTCCCTTGGAAACATGAGTGCATTGGATAGGTTGGATGATTCCATCAACACACCCACGAGGAGTCACGACGATCGACATAAGAAAGAGAACAAGGCAAGGGGTGCACGCCCAAGAGAGGAGCGTGTTGGTCAAAGAGACATGAGGGTTGATGGGCGCACATGCTCATTTGGGCACATCAGATCCACAGAGGGGTGAAATGAGGTGTTTGAGTGTGGGTTTGTGAAAGGGCACAAAACACCCAAAGGATGCGACATTTCACATTGGTGACCCTTGGAGTCCCTATAAGAGCACAAGGGCGCACAACCAAGAAAGATAGATTTTGGAAAGATATTTTGAGAGAACAAGTCTGAGAAAAAGTTCTGAGGCAAGGAAGAACTAAGGCAAAGCTGCCAAGATGGAAGACAAGTAGTCAAGGGTGGGATGCTCTAGGATATTTTGGGGAAGTCTAGAAACACAGGTCTTTTGAAGGCATGTGTGAGGCAGAAACAAAATTTGTGTTAACTTGGTGAAATATGTGATAATGAAGGGAAAACAAGTTTGCGGTTGAGGGCATGTATGAGGTGCACTGTAGAAGGTTGCATAGATGGTTGTGACAAAGAGTCTTGGTGGGACGAATCTATGTATAAGTGTCTTGGTGAGGTGAGGTGAGTTGTGTGACTTTGCCCAATTTGTAATCCAAGTTGATAGTGCTCATATTGTAATTGTTTCACAATAATAAAAACTTAGTCGAGTGTTATGCACAGTTTGTGCCACTCGTGCTATTTATGTGTATGTATTTTGTTTGTTCTGCAATTTTTCTCTTGGTTTCTCATGTTCTTGGATGTATGCTTAAATGACTAAGTGTTAACTGTTAACAATATTTTCTAAGTATACAAAAGTTGCACTAGATTAGGAGTGTGACTCGCCCGTAGCCTAGAATAGAGTATGGGTATGCTCTAGGTAAAGAGGCATAGTTTGATTTAAGTATTCTTGGTGTTTTCAAGCAACCAAGTAAGAAACATAATGGTGTTGTATGACCTTAGGACATGAACGATAGCAGGATATGAATAGGTGTCTTGTGGGGTAGTGATAGGTGGTATCAAAGCTTGTTTGGTGAGATCTTCACCACGCTATCACCTTTGTGACAGATGGTATCAGAGAAAATTTGGCTCTTCACCACTATTGCAATCGTAACTTTTGTGGTGGGGAGAACTTATTGAGAATGAAGTTTGAGCACATGCTTGGTGAGGGTTCATTCAGGTGGAATGGATCGTCACATAGACAAACTGAAATCATAATTGTGGTTTATGATGGAAGTGAAGGGATGAGTTGTGGACGAAGCAATGACTTGTCAATAGACCTGGGAACACCCCTTAAATAGGTCGAACACAGAGTTTCGAGGGTTAACTGAGCACTTGGTTAAGGCAGACGAATGTAGGACTATCGCAGAACTTGTCACAGACTCGATAGTAGAACTTTTCGTAGACCCGATCGCAGAACTTGTCGCAGACCTGATCACCAAATTTTGAAGAAGTCTCGAGACAAATTCTTGGGTGCCTTGGATGAACCCTTTTCAAGTAAAGTGAAGATACTTGGAGGGCCATCCATGGATGGGTAGAATGTATATGGTAGTGACACCGAGAGGGATCCCAAGATTGACAAAATGAAGGATCGAATCATTATCTTGGAGAAGACTGTTGAGTAGATGACATACACAATGTGTCAATATGGTGATAAGGTTGAACACATGGATGTTGAGATAGGAAGGATGTAGCATGGGTTGAATGAAGTGGTTTAGGAGTGTCAGGAAACTAAATTTTTTATTACTGACACCTTGATCAACGACATTCAATATAGACTCAAGGGAGCAAAGGACACACTTGCCTTAGTCACACAAAAGTTGAAGGACCAAGATGACACCATCACATTGTTGAAACGGGCTTTGGATAATGGATAGAACTATGTTTTCATGCTGATGAGGATCAAGATAAAGGAACTTGAGCCATATGATGGGACTTACAACACTAAGTTGCTTGGAAACTTCTATTGGGACATTGAGAAGTACTTGGAGTGGTTGAACGATAGCTCAGACAAAGATAATGTGAACATTGCAACAATGTTCTTGACAATAAATGCTAAGGTCTGGTGGAGGAACTGAGTGGAGGACTTAGAATCTAGGAGAATCATTGAGAATATTGAAAACTAGGAAGATATGAAGGTATCCTTGAAGGCAAGTTTGGTCTGGGGAACCAAGCATGGATTGCAAGAAATCAGTTGTTGGATCTCAAGCACGTTGGTAAGATCCAAGTCTACATCAAGGAGTTCACGGGGCAATGTTGGAGATCAAATACATGTCGTAAAAATAAATACTCTTCCACTTCATGAATGGTCTGCAATAGTGGGTGTAGAGTGAGCTACGATGACAGAACATGCAAACTCTTGCAACAACAAACATCACAATAGATAAACTGTTGGAATTTAGGGGTGAACGCAAGATAGGTCCTAGGAAAAGTGAGGATTCCCAAGGTGAGAAGAAACAGGAAGTGAAGGGGAAGAGGAAGGATAAAGGAAAGATGAAGACGTCTAAGGGAAACAAAGACAATTCCAAGAAAACAGACGCAGGGATAGAGAAGAAGTCATTTTCATGTTGGATTTGTGCCAAGGAGAACCATGCAAAGAATTTTCACTTGAAACAAAATTTGAATGTTTTAGAGAAGGCAAACAACCAATATGTTGGAGTCTTGCAGGTATTGAGCGTTTTCATGGAGGGTGAATCCACAGAGATCTAGGAGCAAGCTGAGATGAAACTTTGCTATGTGCATGCCAAACTCAATAGGAAGTTAGTGATAGCCATAGTAGACAATGGGGTGAATCATAACTTCTTGATGGAGGAATTAGTGTGGAGGCTTGGGTTACATGTCGAACCAATGCATAAAACCTTCAAGATAGTCAACAAAAGTGTAGAGAGGGTCATTTGGGTGGTCAAGGACATTTTGGTGAAACTTGGTCACTGGTGCAGAAGGATGAGTTTCACCGTTGTTCCTATGGACGATTTTGAAGTTGTGTTGGGATAGGAGTTCATGAGGAAGGAAAAGGAAATACCTATTCCTCACATGAACAATTTGGCCATTTTCTCAAGACAGACTCCATGTTTGATTCCTATCATAAGGAGGAAGGAAGGAGGCACAAAGATGTCTTCCTTGCAGATGGTTGTTATGGAAAACCAAATCAGGCAACCTTGTGGGGGAAAAAGTAGACAATGTAGGGTGATGGTTGTACAATCTAACGTAGAAAATGAAAGGAATGTCATGTCAGTGGAACAAAGGCTTGCCGATGTTGAAGAGATAGTTGGAGATATAGATAAGACAATGGATGGATTGGTTGATTTCTATTTGAAAGTTGATGAATCATAGTGAAGATCAGAGGAAGTCACAGAGATGAGGATGTTGGAGTAGTTCGTTGAACCAAAGCAAAAACCATCAGTGGACCAAGAGGATGTGAGGGAGACACAACAACCTTGGTGGAGGAGAACCAAGGAAAAGGGGAACTTTGAAATGGTGGATGGCCATATGAACCTGAGTTAGAATGACTCATGGAGGAGTGCGAAGGAAAAATTGGTTCAAGTGTACCGCTGCTTATGTACATAACACAAAAGTAAGGTGACTCTCCACCGATCACATTGGGATATATTGGAGATGAGAGAGATGGATTAACCAATCACCCCCTTTCACCTTCAAACTAGACTACAACATATTAACTCACTATATATTAGAAATACATAGGTTAATGATAGAAAATCAAAGAGGATGTTAAGAGGAAAGCCCTAAAATCTTGCCTTAATCTTCTATGCACAAAATTTTCACAAAAGTGGTGTAAATTGGTCAACCTTTTGAATGATAAGAAGAGAGATATGATCCATAGTCATACCATCATAATTTTTTTATGCACATGACTAAACACGAGATCATTAACTCCAAGTGAAAAAGGCCTTTCTATAGTCTTTTTGGTCCTTCCTAGGGTTTTTTTTTCTTGAAGAGCAGGTCCATCATCTAGAGTTTTCTAGAAGTAATCATAGGGTTTGGCCACACCAAAAGTGGTCAATATTGACAAAGGTAATTTAGGAGTGTGTTGTGATCAATTTTGACCCTATGAATAGGGGAAATGCCGAAAATGGGCCAATATGAGCACTATTAATGCTCATTTCTTCGGAACAAAGAAATATAAGAAACATGCAAGTTACTATAAACATTGAATATACAAGTAATGTAGTTTTATAATAACATGTGATTAAGTCTATGATTAACAACACACGTTGTGTGGGACAAGCATATGAAGAAACTTAAAAACATAATGATCAAATTCATTGAAGAAGAGAATGCACTTTCAAGAAAATTCCACAATTAGAAGAAGATGGATCACATGGTGTTTGGTATGATATTTTATTGGACTATTATTTATTGGATGTCATAATCAATTTTAATAACCATTTGAACATATCCAAAAATATACAAGGTGTCCTTATGGATTTTCAGGGGTTCAAAGAGGAGATATATAGTGCTTACTTTCCAAGAAGTAAACACAAATGAAGAAAATAAATGATGATGAAATGGTTTTGACTATGATTGGGGAAATCTCATGAAAAAGTGGAAGAGTCAAACAATTTTACAAATATTTGAGGTGCTTAGCAAAAATTACGTATAGAAAAAAATCTCATTTAATGTATGAAAACTATGGATATACATTCAAGAACATTATTTTTTGTTAAGCTCATAAAAACGTACCTAAAGGATTGGTTCACAAAACATATGAAACTTGTCTTAGAAAAAACATACAAGAAGAAGAACGATAACATAAGAAGGTATTTCGTAGTTGTAATTTCATATACATATTATGCTTATATTGCATTGCTATTCATTCATCCATATACACACCTATTACACATCAAAATTACTCACTTCAATAGTGTCGCAAGTGACGTCATTACAAGTGTTGTAAGTGTCGGATCTTGTTCGCAAGTGTCGCATCTTGACCACAAGTTTTGCAAGTGTCACAAACATCATAGTGCCATATTTCCTATGTCGTGCCTCTAACGACATCATAAGGGCACTTAAGATACCTCAAAGACTAGTTTTGAAGAAGATAAATCAGTTGACAGAGAGTACAAGCCTTTTGCCATTGGAAAAACCACTCAAATATGGATTTTGGAGAGGAGCGCTCCCCTACCCACTGTCAGGGAGTGCTAGCGCTCCCTAGGCCTCTTTGGGGGAGTGTTTGAGTGCTCTGTGCACCCTTTTAGGGGAGCACTATATTTTCTGAGCGAGTTTTTGGTTTGTTGAGAGAAATCAGGGAAAAATCCCTCAATTTCTGAAGGTGGTTGGATTCAAATAGAAGATCAAGGCATGATCTTAGGGAAGATCCTCAACTGAAGGAGAAGAATCCTAAAATTATCCCAAATATCTCTCAAGTGGTTGGGCCTCTCCAAGGTTATATAAGGAGGCCTTCTCATGGTGAAAGGTACATGAAAAAGATTGAAGGTATGAAACCTATTATCTCATAGGCAACATATAGAAAAAAGAAAGAGACTAGAGATTGATACCTAACTTATGATCCTGTAAGTGGTATGAACATAAGAGATTGGATATGTGACACTTATGATATCATAAGTGAGATGTCATCAAAGAAATCAGTGTAGATTACTTGAGCAAAGGGGTTGGACAAGGATAACTGGAAGAAGTTGCTGCACCTTCATCAAAGGATTGTAAGTACTTTTACTTGTTATTATCAATATATCAATGCTTGGCCTGTTTCTTTCAAACTTATGTTTGTTCCATGAGTTTGTCTTCAGTAGATAGATCTATGATTGAGCTAATATTAGTAGAATAAGAAGTACATTGTATCTTTGTTTGTTCTACATGACCTATCAGGGAGCTCAGGATCGAAGCTCAGCCTGGACTTTGCAAGGAAAAACGTCGTTAACAAGGTACATATATTTCTTCTTCTCCTTCGTATATTAGCTTGATTAGATCTAAAAGGATGTCAGTGTCCATGTTAAGAACTTTTCTGTCTTGGCCTTAGGAGTCTAGAGACCAAGAGAGAATCTGCTTGTCCACAGGAGGATTCACCTATAATAGAAATTGGTGACTCCACTAGGGAGGAGCTTTGATTTTTGTTTCCTTTCCCAGATCTTGTTTTATCCCTTTTCCCATTCATTTGAACTTCTCCATACTGTCTCTTTGATTCTTAGGTCTGATTGATTGGCTCTTGATCTCATCATTTTCAATTTGATTGACTGAGTTTGCTTGAGTTTTTTGTTTTCTGATATTTTTTCTGAGTTTTGAGAGCAGAGTGCTCCCCCTCTGTGGTTGTCAAAGCACGAACACTCCCTATTAGCCTTACACATAGTGTTGGAACGCTCTGGGGCCCCTTACACCAGAGCGCTACCCCCTTTCGGTGAGAAATTCTTCAGATTTTTCATCTTCTGAAGCTGCTTCTTCAGTTTGGCTTTGACTCAAGAGTCCTTGCATCCTCAGTACATCTTTGTCATTGGCCTTCAACACCTTCTTTATGAGAATTCATCCTCTTTTGTTTGTATTTTTTGGCATTTTTCCTTACTTTGCGATAACTCTTTGTCCCTGACGATTTGGAGTGAATTTGTTGTTTTCTTCTCGTTTATCTGAGTGAGTGAAATTTTTTTAAGGAGTTTCAAAGGTATTTTTTACTTTTCTTTCTGATCTTTGAGTCATCTAGTCCAAGCTCTTTTTTCTTCCTTTTGATTTTTTGGTTTTCTGTTCCTTGTTTGATCACAACAAGGGTGTCTTTTTGTTTATGTGAAGTTTTCTTCCATATTGCTTAAATCTCACAACTCTGGAAGTCCGATTAGCATATGAAGCTTTACATATTTTAGTTATCAGTCACATATAAACATTTTAGCATTGTATTGGATTTCTTATTGAGGACTATTGCATGAGTTCATTGCATCTTAGTGTTTGAAACTGAAAGGAAAATCCATCTCCTTCCCTTAACTAGACATTCATTGAAAGAAAATACTGCTTACCCTTTCTTATGCATGTTTTGGGAACTGAGTCACAATATCATCAGTTTTCACTCTCATACACCTCTGAGTAAACAACAATCACTAAAATCAATGCTTAACTAAAATTTATCAGACTTTTTACATCTTTGTTAGCAAACCTACATTAGTTTAAGGTGTAGGACTTTGGAATAGGTTGAAAGGATAACTTTCCAAAGATATGAAACAAAATTAGCATCTTGCGATAGGGAGAGAAAATCCAATTGTCATATAGGCTTTCTAGGATCCCCCTCTCACACAGGCGTTACGCACGAGGTCGCGTTTGGGAGAGCTATGGAGATTATGCCTCCGTGGTTTGACTGTTCGTTGTAGTTAGATCGTATATTGGGGGTCACTTGAGGGTATACCCATGATTATGTGTGGAAGCCTCTCGAGTTGATTTCAGACTTGTTATCCTGCCCATACGTTCCGACTGTACCCACCCAGGGGATGAATGTGAGTTGGTGACCTTAGTATCCATAATATTTAGGGTCTTACATGAGGTGACGGTGAAGGGAAGTCTCACTGTACCTGGAATAGACGTTGGTAAAACTCACTCGGGCTCCTTGGAGGGTAAATCCACAATTACTGTGTGGAAGATTGCACCAAGGCGTAAGTCCATTAAGAAGGTCGCCAACATAACTAATCCACCCGCTCTATCCCCGTCCCTTCCTATTTTGGTCTCGCGATGTTGGATTTCATCACCGACTAGTGGTTTCATTGTGGGAATTTTTGTTTGATTGTTTTCTTATTAGATTCATAGCATGTGTTGTTTGTGTTTCTTAGTTGACCTTAGGTCGAGTCAGTGTTAATGGCATCAAATACTGAGAGTACCAATGGAGGAACCCCTTATCCTGGGGAACCTTACACCTTTCCTTCTTTTGGAAACTTTGGTCCTCCATACATTGCCACACTGAGTCTTCTGGGACTCACCATCGGATTACCGGTTTGGTTGTTTCCCACTCCGGTGATCCCAAATCCTCCCAGTGCTTCAACGACACCTAATACTTTATATGTCAGTACACCACCCACACATCAACCTCATGTCGACTTTTCGTCCTTCACCCATTAAGTCTCCTTCCCTTTCTCTTTCTCCGTCTAGTGAAATATTTAAAGCAAGTAGCCAGGTTGATCAGAAGAAGAAGAAACAGAGAGAGATGAAGAAGAAGAAGAACCCACAAAGGACCAAGGCTCCAACAACATCAGATGTCGGATCCAAGAAACCAAACACTGTTAATAGTACTAGGAGTGTTGATGAGGTAAAAAAGATTAAAATAAAGAATCTAAAACCCAAATTCCCTTGCAGTCTTTGTAAGGGTGACCACTTTTTGAGGGATTGTCCTGGTATTCCCAAGGTCTTAGAAATGTGGTCCTCTGCGTCATTATCCTCTACTAGACATGTTGGTGATGCCCCGTCAGCTAGTGACGTTCAACTTGGTAAGAAGAAGACAACTGTCAAATTCCCTTGTATGTTATGCAAATGTGATCATTATTCTCACCTTTGTCCTCGCATGGACGAGGCTTCTTCTCTTTTAGAAAAGCTTCAACCTCTAGCTGGTTATCATAGGTTTTCCCCCAACCCATCATTAGTTGATGGAATCGTCAATCCGGTTCCATATTCGGTCAATCCGGTTGATCAGGTGGTCAATCTAATTTCATCCTTGGTTGAACCACTCACCAAAGTAGCTGATACATCTCCTTCATCGATCAACCCCTCTTTTCATCTGGAAAGTGAAACCCAAGTGACTGATCCAAATTCTTCCTCGGTCATTCCCACCCTTCATCCGAAGAGTGTTAAAGTGGTCGATCCAGTTCTGTCATTGGTCAATCCCACTCCTTCCTTGAGGAGTGCCAAAGTGGTCGATACGGTTCTGCCACCGATCGATCCCACTCATCCAAAGAGTGCCAAAGTGATTGATCTAGTCCCTTCCTCAGTCAGTCCCACCCTTCATTTGAAGAGTGCTAGCGTGGTTGATCCGATCCTATCATCGGTCGATCCTAATCTCCCTCTAGAGAGTAAACTCAACACTTCCCACGTTTTTCTCGTTGATACATGATCTACCGTGCTGGGGGGTATTCCTCCTTCTCCCATGAAACCCCCTCCAAGTAATGAGGCCATCCTTTTGAATTGGGGTGCGCTAACCGAACCTCGTCTTCCCTCTCACATTCCTTTCCAGATTACAGTACAGGTTTGTGTTTGGGACGTTCCTCAAACGTTGATAGATGAAGGTGCGTTCGTTAGTATTTTGTCCTCTGTTGCTTGGAACGCTTTGGGTTGTCCTCGACTTGCGCCGATTACACATAATATGTTATCTTTTAAAAGAAGAACCAGTCAACCTTTAGGGACCCTTCCTCAGTTTCCCATAACTTTGGGAGGGAAAACTGTCTTTATTGATGTCATGGTAGTCCGAGACCCCTTGGATTTCGCTTTACTCCTTGGGCAAGATTATGTCTATGTCATGAAAGCTATTGTGTGCACTCTTTTTTGTGTGATATCTTTCCCGCACGTTGGAAGAATGGTGAATATTGATCAACTTTATTTAGTTGGTCCTGATTGGATTACCTCCTTAAATGGTTCTTATATGATGACAATATCACCCTTGCCACATGTCAATTATGTGGCATTATCTCCCATGCCTTCAACTTTAGATGATTTAGATCCGGTAGTTGACAATGTGATCTCTTCAGTAGGGATGTTGGAGCCTGATCTCCTTACCCGTGTCACGACCCTCGACATGTGTTCCTTCCAGAGTGATTTTCTTCCATCCAGTGAAGATCTATTATAAGCCATGATCGATTTTTCTCCCTTGACATGGTGTCCTTCTAGAGTGTCATTCTCTTGGAAGCCATGATCAATGAGAGTCCACAAGCAAAATTTTTCTTCTCTGTAGAAATCTTGTTAAAAAATGAAACATAGGTCACGAGCACAGATTTTTTCTCTGTAGCAAGCTCGTTAAAAAATAAAACAAAAGATTTGAGCATAGTTTTCCTCTCTGTAGCAAGCTCGTTAAAACATGAAACAAATATCTAGGGATTGAACCTGGAGCCCTGAGCATAGTTCTTTTCCTGTGTCAAGCTCGTTAAAAAAATGAAACAATCACCTCTCTTGAACCTTATTTTCATCCACTCTTATCCTTTTTCTCCATCTAGTAGAAAAATTGGTGACAACCTCAAAGTCAGTGAATGAATTGAATCTTGGAGGGCATGTTTCCATCCTTTGATGATCATTTTGAAGTTAAGCCACTAGATTTCAATCTGGGGGCATACCGAGCTTAGTCTTTGTTCTTTCTCATGCTCGAAAAAACATGAGAATGTAACTGAGTACACTTTTATCACTTTTTCGGACTAGCATGGATATACGAAAAAGGAACCCCTTGGAGTCATCTTTAAGCTCTTTTCAAACTCTCTAAACATGAAAATATTGCCGAGTGATCTTGCTTCCTTTCCCACTCGTTAAAAGGTTTGAAAGGGCATCTTTCGAGTGATAATTTATCTCTTTTTCGGCCTCACGAGACTAACGTTACAAAAAGGATAACACTGGAGTCATCTTTAAGTTGTTTTCAGACTCTCTAAATATGAAAAACCACCGAGTTTACCTTCTCTGGACTAGTTAAACAATCATGCATTGAAGGGCCCATACGGGACCAGACCCTTACTTCTTCCAGTTCGCTAAAAAAAGGAAGAAGGACTTACTGAAGGTGAGTTATATCGAGCATGTGTTACCCTCCTCGAACTTGTTAAATTAAAAAGAGGTACTCGTCTATCTGGATGGGGGAAAAATTGAAAGAAGCAAGCCAAGTAGTTTTTGAGAACACTACCAGTAACTCTTATGGTCGCCCTTGAACACGACACTTTGTATTTGTATGCATTTTAATCCACTGAACCTCTGCACTGAGCCAATCCTATGAGTTTATTTTACTCCTTTGGGTCACCTGACGAAAGTCACAACATCCACTGCATCATCAAGTTTTGGTCCATGTCACGTTTCTGCTATCGTGCCTCAGTGTTCAAGGGAAGTATCTTCCTTGAGAGTCAGCCATCACAAATATCTTGTTTCAATACCCATGTCAGTCCATGTTCATTTAATCCACCAATTACATCTCTATGTCTATTTCATGTCATTGATGCAGGATACATTAGGGCCCTCCTTCGCCGAGTCTATTCCTGTCGACTTCAACACATTATCCAGGAGTTAGACTTAGAAACCAGTTAGTACTTTGGGACATGCATGCCTCAATGGCATGCCTCCTCACATTCGACAATGGGTTTACATCATTGACCCCTGATCGAATGATTCCACGGATGTTCGACTTCAGCTCATCCATTCACATTCATTGGAATGTACTAGAGTAACTTGGGAATCATTGACATCAATGGTGATTTCCCTCACGTTTGTTAACAGTTTACACCATTGACCAGTAATCAAGTGGTTTATGCCATGTTTGACATCAGGACATCTATTCACATGGTTAGATTCGTACTACATCGGGATCGGTAAGAAGACCCTGGTTTGAGTTATCACTCTTACGTATACTTTTCCCAGGTTGCGAAGGAGTTCTTTTGAACTATGACACATATACTTTCACATAGATCCACCTTGTATTTGTTGTGCCTATGTCTTGTCGTCTCATAGATCCAATGTGTATTCTTTGTGGCCACGATCGGTTCAGGTCATAGTAGTATAGATCCACATTGTATCTTCAGTGGCTATACCTTTTGTCAATATAATTATGGATCCACAGTGTATTTTATGGCGACCATACCTAAAAAGTCTTTATCACTCAAGCCTAGGTATGCTTGCCTTGGGTTTGAAACATGTCATAATATTTGTTTGATGGTTGTGTGAATATTTTTCCGGCCTCTCTGTGTCCATACCCTTGCTCGAAAAAGTCTACAAAGTACTTTAGTCATCAAGTCTTCTAACTTCATACTTTGGGGGGGAATCTGTTACACATCAAAATTACTCACTTCAATAGTGTCACAAGTGTCGTCATTACAAGTGTTGTAAGTGTCGCATCTTGTCTGCAAGTGTCACATCTTGACCACAAGTGTTGCAAGTGTCACAAACATCATACTGCCATATTGCCTATGTTGCGCCTCTAACAACATCATAAGGGCACTTAATATACCTCAAAGACTAGTTTTCAAGAAGAGAAATTAGTTGATAGAGAGTACAAGCCTTTTTCCACTGGAAAAACCACTCAAATATAGATTTTGGAGAAGAGCGCTCCCCTACCCATTGTCAGGGAGTGCTAGGGATCCTTGGGCCTCTTTGGGGGAGTGTTTGAGCGCTCTGTGCACCCTTTTGGGGGAGCACTATCTTTTCTGAGCGAGTTTTTGGTTTGTTGAGACAAATCAGGGAAGAATCCCTCAATTTATGAAGGTTGGATTCAAATAGAAGATCAAGGCATGATCTTAGGGAAGATCCTAAACTGAAGGAGAAGAATCCTCAAATTATCCCAAATATCTCTCAAGTGGTTGGGCCTCTCTAAGGTTATATAAGGAGGCCTTGTCATGGTGGAAGGTACATGAAAAAGATTGGAGGTATGAAACCTATGATCTCATGGGCAACATACAGAAAAAAGGAAGAGACTAGAGATTGATACCTAACTTATGATCCTATAAGTGATATGAACAAAAGAGATTGGAGATGTGACACTTATGATCTCATAGGTGAGATGTCATTAAAGTAATCAGTGTATATTACTTGATCGAAGGGGTTGGACAAGGAGAACTGGAAGAAGCTGCTGCACCTTCATCAAAGGATTGTAAGTACTTTTACTTGTTCTTATCAATATATCAATGCTTGGCCTATTTCTTTCAGGCTTATGTTTGTTCCACATGAGTTTGATTTCAGTAGATATATCAATGATTGAGATAATCTCAGTAGAATAGTAAGTCCATTGTATATTTGTTTGCTCTATAGGACCTATCAGGGAGCTTATGATCGAAGCTCAACCTAGACTTTGCAAGGACAAACATCGTTAACAAGGTACATATATTTCTTCTTCTCCTTCGTATATTAGCTTGATTAGATATAAAAGTATGTTAGTGTCCATGTTAAGAACTTTTCTGTCTTGGCCTTAGGAGTCTAGAGACCAAGAGGGAATCCGCTTGTCCGCAGGAGGATTCACCTGTAACAGAAATTGGCGACTCCACTGGGGAGAAGCTCTGATTTTTGTTTCCTTTCCCAGATTTTTTTTATCCCTTTTCCCACTCATTTGACCTTCTCCATAATGTCTCTTTGATTCTTATATCTGATTGATTGGCTCTTGATCTCATCATTTTCAATTTGATTGACCGAGTTTGCTTGATTTTTTGGTTTTCTGAGCTTTTTTCTGAGTTTTGAGAGCAGAGTGCTCCCCCTCTGTGGCTGTCAGAGTGCCAAAACTCCCTATTAGCCTTACACAGAGTCCTGGAATGCTCTGGTTCCCCTTACACTAGAGCGCTACCCCCTTTCAGTGAGAAATTCGTCATATTTTTCATCTTCTGAAGCTGTTTCTTCATTTTGGCTTTGACTTAGGAGTCCTTCCATCCTCATTACATCTTTGTCATTGGCCTTCAACACCTTATTTGTGAGAATTCATCTTCTTTTGTTTGTATTTTTTGACATTTGTCCTTACTTTGCAATAAATCTTTGTCCTTAACGATTTGGAGTCAATTTGTCGTTTTCTTCTCGTTTATCTGAGTGAGTGAAAACTTTGTAAGGAGTTTCAAGGTCTTTTGTACTTTTCTTTCTGATATTTGAGTCATATTGTCCAAGCTCTTTTTCCTTCCTTTTGATTTTTTGGTCTTCTGTTTCTTGTTTGATCACAACAAGGGTGTCTTTTTGTTTATGTGAATTTTGCTTCCGAATTGCTTAAATATCACAACTCTGGAAGTCCGATTAACATAGGAAGATTTACATCTACTAGTTATCAGTCACATATAAACATTTTAGCATTGTATTGGATTCCTTATTGAGGACTATTGCATGAGGTCATTACATCTTAGTGTTTGAAACTGAAAGGAAAATCCTTCTCCTTCCCTTAACTAGACATTCATTGAAAGAAAAGACTGCTTACTATTTCTTATGCATGTTTTGGGAACTAAGTCACAATATCATCAATTTTCACTCTCATACACCTTTGAGTAAACAAAATCCACTAAAATCATCGCTTAACTACAATTTATCAGACTTTTTACATCTTTGTTAGCAAACTTACATTAGTTTAAGGTGCAGGACTTTGGAATAGGTTGAAATGATAACTTTCGAAAGCTATCAAACAAACTTAGCATCTTGCGATAGGGAGAGAAAATCCAATTGTCATATAGGATTTCTGGGATCCCCCTCTCACATAGGGGTTACACACGAGGTCGTGTTCGAGAGAGCTATGGAGATTATACCTCCGTGGTTTGACTGTTCGTTGTAGTCAGATCGTATATTGGGGGTCACTTGGGGGTATACCCATGATTATGTGTGGGAGCCTCTCGAGTTGATTTCAGACTTGTTATCCTGCCCATATGTTACGATTGTACTGTTGACTATACCTGCCTAGGGGATGACTACGAGTTGGTGACCTTAGTAGCCATAATCATTAGGGTCTTACATGAGGTGATGGTGAAGGGAAGTCTCACTATACTTGGAACAGACGTTGGTCAAAATCACTCGGGCTCCTTGGAGGGTAAATCCACAATTACTGCGTGGAAGCTTGCACCAAGGCCTAAGTCCATTAAGCAGGTCGCCAACGTAACTGATCCACCTGCTCTATCCCCGCCCCTTCCTATTTTGGTCTCGCGATATTGGATTTCATCACTAACTAGTGGTTTCTTTGTGGGAATTTTTGTTTGATTGTTTGCTTCTTAGATTCATAGCGTGTGTTGTTTGTGTTGCTTAGTTGACCTTAGGTCGAGTCAGTGTTAATGACATCAAATACTGAGAGTACCAATGGAGGAACCCCTTATCCCGGGGAACCTTACACCTTTTCTTCTTTTGGAAACTTTGGTCCTCCATACATTGCCACACTGAGTCTTCCGGGACTCACCATCAGATTACTTGTTTGGTTGTTTCCCACTACGGTGATCTCGAATTCTCCTAGTGCTTCAATTGCACCTAATACTTTAGATGTCAGTACACCACCCACACATCAACCTCATGTCAAATTTTCGTCTTCTTCACCCATTAAGTCTCCTTCCCTTTCTCCTTCTTTGTCTAGTGAAAGCTCTAAAGCAAGTAGCCAGATATAAAGAGAAAAAGAAGAAGAACCTGCAAAGGACCAAGGCTTCAACAACATCAGATGTCATATCCAAGCAACCAACTACTGTTAATAGTACTGGGAGTGTTGATGAGGTCAAAAAGATTAAAATAAAGAATCTGAAACCCAAATTCTCTTGCAGTCTTTGTAAGGGTGACCACTTTCTGAGGGATTGTCCTGGTATTCCCAAGGTCTTAGAAATGTGGTCCTTTACGTCATTATCCTCTGCTAGACATGTTGGTGATGCCCCATAAACTAGTGACGTTCAGGTTGGTAAGAAGAAGACAAATGTCAAATTACCTTGTATGTTATGCAAAGGTGATCATTATTCTCACCTTTGTCCTCACATGGACGAGGCTTCTTCTCTTTTAGAAAAGCTTCAACTTCTAACTGGTTGTCGTAGGCTTTCCCCCAACCCATCATTAGTTGATGGAATCGTCAATCTGGTTCCATATCCGGTCAATCCGGTTGATCAGGTGGTCAATCTAGTTTATCCTCGATTGAACCACTTACCAAAGTAGATGATCCAACTCCTTCATCGATCAACCCCTCATTTCATCTGTAAAGTGAAACCCAAGTGACTGATCCAAATTCTTCCTCGGTCATTCCCACCCTTCATCCAAAGAGTGTTAAAGTGGTCGATCCGGTTCTGTCATCGGTCGATCCCACTCGTTCCTTGAGGAATTCCAAAGTGGTCGATCTAGTTATGCCACCGATTGATCCCACTCATCGAAAGAGTGCTGAAGTGACTGATCTAGTTCCTTCATTGGTCAGTGCCACCCTTCATATGAAGAGTGCCAGGCATGTCGATCCGATCCCATCATCGATCGATCCTACTCTCCCTCTAGAGAGTAAGCCCGATGCTGCCCACGTTTTTCTCGTTGATACAAGATCTACCGTGCTGGGGGAATTCCTCCTTCTCCCGCGAAACCCCCTCCAAGTAATGAGGCCATCATTTTTGATTGGGGTCACCTGACGAAAGTCACAACATCCACTGCATCATCAAGTTTTGGTCCATGTCACGTTTCTGATGTTGTGCCTCAGTGTTCAAGGGAAGTATCTGCCTCGAGAGTCAACCATCACAAATATCTTGTTTCAATACCCATGTCAGTCCATGTTCATTTGATCCACCAATTACATCTCTATGTATGTTTCGTGTCGTTGATGGGGGATACTTCAAGGTCCTCCTTTGACGAGTTTATTCATGTTGACTTCAACACATTATCCAGGAGTTAGACTTAGAAACCAATTAGTACTTTGGGACATGCATGCCTCAATGGCAGGCCTCCTCACATCCAACAGTGGGTTTACATCATTGATCCCTGATCGGATGATTCCATAGATGTTCGACTTCAACTCATCCATTCACATTCATTGGAATGTACTAGAGTACCTTGGGAATCATTGACATCAATGGCGATTTTCGTCGCGCTTGTTAACGGTTTACATCATTGATCGGTAATCAAGTGGTTTATGCCATGTTCGACATGAGGACATCTATTCACATGGTTAGATTTGTACTACACCGGAATCGGTAAGAAGACCCTGGGTTGAATTATCACTCTTATGTATACTTTTCCCAGGTTGTGAAGGAGTTCTTTTGAACTATGACACATATACTTTCACATAGATCCACATTGTATTGGTCGTGGCTATGTCTTGTCATCTCGTAGATCCACTGTGTATTCTTCTTGGCTACGATCAGTTCAAGTCATAGGAGTATAGATGCACATTGTATCTTCAGTGGATATATCTTTTGTCAATATAATTATGGATCCGCAGTGTATTTTATGGCGGCCATACCTAAAAAGTCTTTATCACTCAAGCATAGGTATGCTTGCCTTGGGTTTGAAACATGTCATAATATTTGTTTGATGGTTGTGTGCAGTTTTTTTCGGCCTCTCTGCGTCCATACCCTTGCCCGAAAAAGTCTACAAAGTACTTTAGTCATCACATCTTCTAACTTCGTACTTTGGGGGGCAATCTGTTACACATCAAAATTACTCACTTCAATAGTGTCGCAAGTGTCATCATTACAAGTGTTGTAAGTGTCGCATCTTGTTCACAAGTTTTGCATCTTGACCACAAGTGTTGCAAGTGTCACAAACATCATGCTTCCATATTTCCTATGTTGTGTCTCTAACGACATCACAAGGGCACTTAAGATACCTGAAAGACTAGTTTTGAAGAAGAGAAATCAGTTGACAGAGAGTACAAGCCTTTTGCCACTGGAAAAACCACTCAAATATGGATTTTGGAGAGGAGCGCTCCCCTACCCATTGTCAGGGAGTGCTATCTCTACTTGGGCCTCTTTGGGGGAGTGTTTGAGCGCTCTGTGCACCCTTTTGGGGGAGCGCTATATTTTTTGAGCGAGTTTTTGGTTTGTTGAGACAAATCAGGGAAGAATCCCTCAATTTCTGAAGGTGGTTGGATTCGAAAAGAAGATCATGGCATGATCTTAGGGAATATCCTCAACTGAAGGAGAAGAATCCTCAACTTATCCCAAAGATCTCTCATGTGGTTGGGCCTCTCCAAGGTTATATAAGGAGGCCTTCTCATGGTGGAAGGTACTTGAAAAAGATTGGAGGTATGAAACCTATGATCTCATGGGCAACACACAGAAAAAAGGAAGAGACTAGAGATTAATACCCAACTTATGATCCTGTAAGTGGTATGAACAGAAGAGATTGGAGATGTGACACTTATGATATCATAAGTGAGATGTCATCAAAGAAATCAGTGTAGATTACTTGAGCAAAGGGGTTGGACAAGGAGAACTGGAAGAAGCTGTTGCACCTTCATCAAAGGATTGTAAGTACTTTTACTTGTTCTTATCAATATATCAATGCTTGACCTGTTTATTTCAGACTTATGTTTGTTCCACATGAGTTTGTATTCAGTAGATAGATCTATGATTGAGCTAATCTTAGTAGAATAGGAAGTTCATTGTATCTTTGTTTGTTCTACAGGACCTATCAGGGAGCTAAGGATCGAAGCTAAGCTTGGACTTTGCAAGGACAAACGTCGTTAACAAGGTACATATCTTTCTTCTTTTCCTTCGTATATTAGCTTGATTAGATCTAAAAGGATGTCAGTGTCCATGTTAAGCACTTTTTTGTCTTGGCCTTAGGAGTCTAGAGACCAAGAGGGAATCCGCTTGTCCGGAAGATGATTCACCTGTAACAACACCTCATACAAAATAAAATATGTTTTCCATAAAATCAAAATAATACTCCACGAACACCATAATGATACAAAGAAAATCATGCTAATAGGGATATCCAAGAAAGTGTTCATGAATATGTTGAAAGAAAGACATACAATCGAGGCACACCTATAGCCAACCCACAATACATGACATCAAAAGTATGTAAACAATTATCAATAAATAATAAATAAATAAATAAATAATTGACTTTAAATAATTGACTTTTCAATTACTTTGATTTTGTAAGAAAGATAAAAAAAAAAATGCATGCAACACATAAGTTTGGAAAACAAGGTTAACAAGGTTGAAGAGGGTTGATCACACCATACATGAGAACCATATATATATTTTTTAATAATATGAACAAATGTACTTAATTTTTTTTCATATTATAATTTTCATTCGATCATGCACGATTCATGGATGTATGAGTCTTGAGAGAAGCCATCGTATTCAACTCTAATTAACATTGGAATAGAACTAAGTTGTGACTACTTGATGTGCTCCCAATGAAACATTAATAAGTTTGTGAGTTAAAGGTTGTATTAATTTGTATAAACCTTTTGATTGTTACAACATGTAATTTATGATTAATAATTATATCTAAACCTTTGTGTGTTTAAACACAAGAATGCAAGTTTCAAGTGAATCCAAATGATGACATGATACATATTGAAGCCAAATGATGGCATGATACATATTGGGATGAAAACAGATTCAAAGAAATATGTGATTATAATGAACATTTGAACTTTTACTTGTAAATATACTTGTAAAAGAAATAGTTTTTTCTAATAAATAAATAAATACCTAAACTTAATTTGTGTTTTATAAAATGAAGAAACTATAAATGTTAATTAAAATATAAGGAAATGAGTTGAATCCACAGTTTTGTGGACGACATTCACAAGAGGTGAAGAAACAAATAATGTGTGGACCATATCCCCAATAGGTTAAGAAACAAGCAATGGTGAATGTAGCTCAAACAATGAAGAAAGAAACTCAAACCATGATCAATGAGATAGCCTTTTGAAGATTTAAAGTGTCTAGTTTTGATTTTTTCATACGTCAAAATGTTTGGACCGTAGACGTATATGTTTTTAAAAATTAAAGTATTGTATATGTTGGTCATTTTCCTTTTGTATGTAGGGGTTATCCTCATTTTTAAATACTTACAAATAAAATAAAATTTAATCAACGAAATTATAGAGTTTCTATTTTGGTTTGAAATTTTACATATTCAATTATATATACAAAATTACAAATACTTACAAATAAAATAAAATTTAATCAATGATATGTGAATATTATGGAGTTTTTATTTTGGTTTGAAATTTTACATATTCAATTATATATACAAAATTACAATTATAATGATTAAATTAAAAGACATTAATTAATACATGATTGTTGATAATTTGTAATAATAAATAAATTATTTATTAGTTAATTTATATTAATTAAAAATTATTACGAAGAATGATATACTGGTAACTACACATTAAAGCTATATAATGACTGCTATTAGTTTGATTAAAAAATCACTCCACTACATGGGTGGTAGGTGTAGGGTGTCATGTATGACCTTGGTGGACAACGATAACTATCGGGATCTGGGTAATCAACTAAGAACTAAGTGGAAGCTCTTATGACATTCCAAGGAATCAAACTCCTAGAATAGATGACCTCCATGGATATTCTCATCCTTAAAGACTCCCATAACATCCTCTCAACACTCAAAATAAAATCTCATTTTTCCTTGTCTCACATTACCATGACCCTCCAAAGAACAATCCCCCCTCTCCAAAGATTCAACAAAATAAATTTCTTTCATGCCAAGCATAATCTAAATAGAGAAGCAAATGTAATGGAAAATCTAGGGAGACAAAATGATCATCCTTCAAAACTCATAAGGATTATAAATGACCCTCAAGCATATCCCATGTTCATAACACTTTGTGCAAATTACACTCTCAATTTGGCAAGGGGTGTCTTGAATTGGGACTATTTTAAGGAGGCCCCCTATCTCCCTCTACAAACCTTAATGAGGCATGCAACATCGTTGCCATTGAAGGGAAACACCTCCTTCCCTCACTTGTGTAACTCTCTCCTCCTTGATGCCATCCCCTATGCCCCTTCTCTCACTTACTCTAGAAGCTTTGCGACTTGTTGATCCACATTCGTGATCAATATTTGGACACACATACTTATCCTTAAACTTCTTCTTTTTGTTTTACTTTTCTTTTTGGATCTCCCCACTTAGTTCTTTTTTCTCTTCTTTCAATTTTTCCAACACTTAGTCAATTTTCGAGTAATGTGGGAGTAATGATGCAGGTATACAACATGTCCCAGACCCACATGCCTTTAGGTCGACAGACTTGTAGTCACGCTACCCACAATTTGCACCTCTTACCTCCACTTCCTCCCAAACACACTTTTCCTCTTACCTTTTTATACCATTTTATTGAAAATCAGATGCAGGATGATTTATCATCACCTTCACATTTGTATTATGAGCACATGCCTGCATATGCACCAACCCACAATCTCTTGTTATACAAAATTCACTTCTTACCTCCGTAGCCCGCAAAATGACCATCTCTCATACTTAGTAAAAAATCCTTACTTCAAGTGCGTGACACTCTCATTTTCCTTTTTCATTCCCATATGCTCCCAAGCCTGCAGGTCCATAGAGCCGCAATCCTGCCTACTACATAACACACTTTCCAACTCTCATAATGCACCTCCATACTTATCAATTTTCATCCACCACAAAATCACATCTCTACTTCCCATCACATTTATTCCCCCCCCACCACATCAACCGCCATTTATGAAGACATAATACCGTTATTAAATTAGTGGATATCCTGTAAGCTCTTAATAAATTCAAAAATATTGTCGTGTAGTTCGACAACTGTGAAATAAGAACTACGACGATTAAAATATCAGCGTAATATGTGGTAATTAAATAAGAAATAACATGCCAAGCTGCAAAAATCGACAATAGCACTACCCATTGCCAAAACTAAAAAGTAGAAAATAATGTCAAGTAAGAAAAAGGAGTTGTATTGCGGAGATATATTGAACACACTAGGGCATGCAGATCAATATTTCTAGTGGTCCTGAGCATACAACTACTACAAGGCTCTCTCTCCTTATGAGAAAAAGATGAACCTAATTTGGATTTCATGCATAGCCCTTGCTGGTTGTGTTCCAAAAGTAACAGATTTCAGAGAGCTTGTCCAATGGTGCGTGGATAAATTTAATTTTGAGAAAAGGATAATTCAACTTCAAGGACAACAACCCATCTCCTTAGCTCCTCGATATTTTCCAAAACACTACGGCTTCCTACATCCACTATGCGATTCAAAGGTGAAGAGGGTAATGAATTCCTTAAAAACAATAGAAGGGAGGAGAAAAGTTCCTTAGTAATTATTTGGTCGACCCAAACAATAACTCTAGTGCTTCCAGGATTGAGTTAAGCTCCTTGAAATACCCTTACAAGGAATTTTCCTAGTGATTTGCTCGTATTATTGGTCTGGAATATACAACATATGTACCAAGAAATATTATCTATGTTCTTCACCTTTCTCTGCATGAAAACGCCATCATAGATTGGGGCCACATTATTTCTAGTGAAGTTTCAATCAGTGAAGTAATTTGAAAAAGACTCGGAAATTTTATATGACGTCTTACCTCATTTTCACCATAACATATCGTCATATATTTGAGGACTTGTTGAGGGCAATGAGAATCGGTTTTAAGATGGAACCAATATACTCCTGGTATTCAGCCTTGTGGAGACACAAAGATCAGTATAATTCTTACCCAGTTCACAATCATTTCATTTCAGAATTCATGAAGTTAGTTTTTGGCTGTGGTATGTCAAGGTTATCACTTGAAGCTGCCACCTTTCTCGTGGGGAAAGGAGATTTCAAGTCTACCAAGGATTTTAATATTATCAGGTTATTTGGGTGTGAAGAAAAACCTTTCCTTCTCCCATTTTATGTATCAGATAAGCATTTTGTAGTGGAATTTTGCAGACATTACAATACTTGGGCTCACTTTTTCAATGAGAGGAGGAAGAAACAATTCATTTCCTTACTTTGAAAAGTTGAAGAAATCATGGTAAAAGATATATCTCATCTGGATGAACTTGCAGGTCATTTTGACCAACTCGGCTTGAAAGAAACCAAACTTGTTGAGGGTTTCAACCCAAATGATATGTTTACTACACATATGGCATCAATTGGTTATTCTTCTTACTTTACCAAAATTGAGCAGTTTAAAGAAGGAGGTGGAGATAATCTAGATCTTCCTGAGACTATGACCGACCAAGATTTAAATGACATGAAATAATTAATTAGTACCAATGTAGGATACCGACAACATGGCAGAGATGTAGCAGATAAAAATCCCAATTCACCAAATGTTTCCCATAAGAGTACCTTGGTGAGAACAAATCATAGGAGCAATGATATCAAGATGAGAAAAAACTGGCCAGAAGTTTAGACGATGGCAATGATAAGGATCCACCCAAGAATAATCTTGAAAAATCTCATACTGTATATACTTATGCCAAGAGAAAAAGGAATACACAGACAATAGGGTTAGGTGTACTTTATAACCAAGGGATCCCACGAGCTATGGATGTGGATGAGCTTAATGAAGAACCAATTGGTCTGAGAAAAGATAGTTGGAAACCCGAGAAATCGTTGAAGCCCTAGTTACCCAGGAACCAAATATTTTCGAATAAGAATCCGTAACCTTGCACCACACAACCTAGAATCAAGTGTCCAAAAATTTGCTAATTGAAAAAGTTATTAAAAATAATAAAAAGTCAATAGATAGATGGAAATCAACAATTTATTTCAATGGGGTTGCACCATAAGAAAATGTTCAATTCCATGATGCAACCAGAGAAGCCCTGAAACAGTCCATCAACACTATGGAAAATGAAAATTTGGAATTAAAACAAAGAATAAATTAATTAGAGTCAACCTTAATTCCAGGACCTTGTTCCCATAACCTTTGAATATAATTCAACCAACACTCACTTTATAAGATATCCCAGAAATAAGTAACAAATATAAAGGTTCATCTAGTTTACTGCAAGCAATAATAAAATATGTTGATGACGTGATACAAAAAATAATAGACCCGGTTCAAGAAATTTGGGAACTTGCACAAGGTTCCACCAACTTCGCAATAAGCCGAATTACAAACTTCAAGGAATATCTCGAAAAATATGTCGAAAATGATGAAGGCTTCTACAAGAACATTGTGAGTACATTCTCTGCTAAATTTTCAAGCTAAAGTGATATTCATAGAAGAGAGAAAGACCTTCCTTCAAATACTCCGATGAAACAAATAAATGCATGTTGGTTAAAGAGGATACAAAATTTGAGAGAAATGATAAGTGAACTAGATGCTTTGAGAAATAAAAGAAGTGACTTATTATTTACACTGGTTGATCTCATGAAATAACTTGATGGCCCAAACCTATTAATTGACACAATACTTTCATGAAGAACACAATTGTTAGACCAACTTAGTATATTGAAAGTTGCAAGGGAAAATGAGTTCACCGAGACAATAGAATTCTCTGAAGAAGAAATTGAAAGGTGGCTGGTCAGATGCATCAACAAAAAGGGGTATAGTCTATGTAAAACTAATACACTTGAGGCTCATAACAAGCAAATGCATAGCTTACTTCAACCGAGTTTAGTTTAGGTGGTTGGGAGGAATGATTGTTATCCTCTCCACCTAGGTTCAATTCCCGCAAGTTACATGTTGAGCTATTAACGAGTATATTATTGTAATGTATTTGAACCCCATTGTTGATTGACCTTTTTCCTTAAACAATCTAGTGTTTACCTTGGGTGCTATCCTTGAAATGAGGGGAAGTACTCGTGGGTTTCCTCTAGGCTTAAAATATTCATGCATTAAAACATTTTGAGCTTATAAGAAAATGCCATTTTTTTCATAATTTGTGTCTAGGCATAGAACATGCCATTCTCGCATTGGGAAGCTTTGTATTAAAAACATGAGGACCATTGAATAATATCTCTTCTACATGTTTTGTTTTTTCTTCACTTCCCCACTCAAACCACTTATCCATTGCATGCTAAATTTTCTCTCTTGAAGGTTTTTCCATTTTAACACTATTTCTTAAAGAAGTGGAATGTTTAAAAAATCCCTTAAGAGTGGTTTATCATCAACCTAACTTGATATAATCTCATAACCATAGAAAAATGTATTGTATAACTCATTCAAATATAATATAACATTTGATAAGATGAATAAAACAAATATTTTTTACTTGATATAGTCTCATACCATATAGTCTCATACCATAGAACTCATTGAAATATAAGATTTGATTTTATGAATGAATGAAACTAATACTTTTTTACTTGATATGGTCTCATATCAATAGAAAAATGTATTTTACAACTCATTCAAATATAAGAGAACATTTTATTAATATGAATAAAACTAATACTTTTTTATCTTATCAAAAACTAATGTAGGGGCCTCATAATAAATAAAAGGAGAAGGTCAATCAAATAAAATACCAAAGAAGTTATTTTCAATACTATTCTCAATTATTTCTACTATTTTCTCATTGTTCGTTCATACCAAGTGATACATGCATATTCATTACCCATCATTTATATCTTTTCTATCTTGCACCACCAATTCCAACAAAATATGTTTTATTCTTTTCTCAAATATTCTCTTTATTATTATATATTACGGTCTTATATTTTTTAATAATAATAATAATAACAATAATCTATTTTTAAGGTCACGATCAAGTCAACACACCAAATTGGTGTATGAGACCTCTTTGTTTGTGGGACAAGGGATCCCCCTCCGCCCAACGATTTGACTGGTAAAGTCTATGAAGGTATACATACCCTACACCCCTCTGGATTTGAACCTGTGACCTCTTAAGAGGAAACATATGTTCTTAACCATTAGGCCCACTCATGTTATATATCACGGCCTTATATCCTTTATAAAGTTAAGGATCACAATGAGTGTTTTATTTAAAAAATGAAAATAAACTTAAATTGAATGAATTTTTATTTATGATACAATTTCGAATTTAAAATATTTTAAGTAAATACATATAAACTTCTTCTTCAAAACCCGTAAAATTTCATCTCAATTAAATTGCTAAGATGAAAGTTATGAACAAATTGTTAAGATGAATGTTATGAACATTTTACCTTGAGCGTTCAATTTTTTTTTAACAAACTATAACCTTTTGGGACCCCAACCTGAAAAATATTCTTCTCTTATGCTAATCAAAACCTCCTTTTTAAAGAACATGAAAAATATGCGAGAGTAAGGAGAAATACTTATAACAGGGCAATGTATTATTTTCATTTACAAAAATGATAGTTATGAAAAGTAAAATATAACATGTCACAAATCTCTTGATGAATTCTCATAAAATCTATTATGACCACTTTTGTAAGGCATTCCAAATATAGTTTTTAGTGGCATAAGACGCACCTTAATAGAACACACTACTATAAAGTTATGGACTTGGCAATATAGAGATATTTTGACCACTTTTGTATGACATTCCAAGTATAGTTTCTAGTAGCATAAGAAGCACCTTAATAGAGCACACTACTATAAAGTTACTACATGGTAATATAGAGATATTTGTTTCCTGTCACTTTAACACAAAATAGTTGACTTAATGCAACATGTAGCCATTCTAAAGTGAAAATGAGTGACTATCACTAAAAAATACTAATAAAATATGAAATGATAGTAAAAACAAATATAAAAAACACAAGAGGTTTTATAAAATGCACTAAAATCATAAAAGTGTTAGGGACATAGAAAAAGTTTTTTTTGCTAGTTTGACACAAAAATGTTGGTTTGATGCAACATGTATCATCTCTAGAGTGAAAATGAGTCACTATCACTAAAAATACCGTTAAAATATAAAATGGTAGTGAAAAAGAAGAACGCACAAAAAATACAAGAAATGTGTTATGAAATACACCAAAATCACAAAAGGGTTAGGGACACCTATATACACAAGTGGATTGCACATGTAAATACAACAATATGAGGGAGAGTTCTCCAAGATATCTTTATTAATAGATAAAATTAGGTTTCATTAATAAAAGATAGAGCCCAAAGGGGTTGGATCCAATGGTGGAAAGCGAGGAGTTTTTCATCATTGGGCAAGGTTCAATTCCCGTGAGGGCTTTACCTGGAGCCATGAGGGAACCTTGAGGTAGTGGTCGAACGTGTGGTTTCATCCAGAGATACTATATTAAATGATATCATGACCCATCCACATATAAGTGGATCAAAGTCCACCCCCATGCCCTTCAAAATTTAAGCCCCCAGAGGGCAACTCAATTGGCCAGTGTCATGATATGAATTGTTATGTTCGATGAGGATTCAAGTTCAAATCCCCTTGATTTACCCATGCCCGTGGAAGGGGCATATGTATGACACCTGGAGGTTATAGTGGTAGCAGTCAGAATCGACCCCGTATCACGCGAGTACGAGACCAACCCAGTTGCCAATTCCACCCATCATAAAAATGAAGAAGATAGATATAATTATAATAACCTAATCACAAAAAATATTAAATAGTCAAAGGATCTAAATGAGACCAATGGATTAAGGATATTCTCTTAAAATAATAATGACAAAATTTCAACATTGTCATGTAATATTAGCTACAATTACTTATAATTTGCATGAACATGATCAATGATTCTCCTTAAGCTCATGACAATGTCACCCCCTTGAACATAATTGTGAGCTTGATTAGAAAACTCTTATAGTTTTGGGGCCTTCATTATGCATGCAATTTCATTATCCATGTCTACAAAATAATTCAATCTGATGATACTTCATTAAATTAGAGCAACAAGAGATGATACTATGTCCATAGGTAATTCTAGGTGATAAAGTTCATCATCTCCTAATTGGCCTTATGATTTTAAGATATATGTAAGAGATGATACTATGCCCATAGGTAATTCTAGGTGATAAAGCTCATCATCTCCTAGTTGGACTTATGATTTTAAAATATATCTATCCAAGGTCTATAGGTAATTCTAGGTGATAGAGCTCATCATCTTTTAGTTGGCCTTATGATTTTAAGATATATCTATTTAAGGCAATTCTAGGTGATGAATCTCATAATCTCCTAATTGGTTTTATGATCTTACTATCTCTAAGGTAATTAATTCCATGTATAGATTCTTACAACTATGTATCGTTTCTCCATTTCTCCTTCCAAATTTCATTTGGAAAACATATCAATATAAACATTTTGGCGACTTAATCTTATAACATACTTTTTTAAAATAAAATTTATTATTTGTTGAAAATATTTGATATCTAAACATCAAATTATTATCATATTAATTAGTAGTAATGTAATAAATCTAAACACAAGATTCTAATGGTGGTTGGGTCATTTTGATTATCACCTTAAAATAATTGGATTGTACAAAACTGGTATTGGTGACTTAATCTTATAACATACTTTTTCAAAATAAAATTTATTTTTTATTTTTTGAAAATAGGTGATATAGAAACATCAAATTATTATCATATTAATTAGTAGCAATGTAGTAAATCTAAATACAAAATTCTAATGGTAGTTGGGTTATTTTGATTGTCACTTTAAAATTAATAATATTGGATTGTACAAATAAAGATATTGTAACATAGATCCAACACTTAGAACCACTATGCCATGAATCTACTTACTTGAACCTTATAACAAATTAATTACACATAACTTAATAATAAGAATTATTTTTGCATATTAAAAAATAAAGCCTTACTACATTTTGTAATATGCCATGAATCTACTTATTTGAACCCTATAATAAATTAATTACACATAATTTAATAATAAAAATTATTTTTGCATATTTAAAAATAAAGCCTTGACTACATTTTGTAAACCCTTCTTTTAAGAAAAAATACAGAAAAAATACAGTGTACTTTAAACTTAATGTATATCCACAATTTCTTTGTAAAATTGTAATATTGACCTTAGAATCAAATATATTTGTGTTCAACTAATTTTACACACTAAGTTAGAGTGAGGAATCCAAGAGGTAAAACTGTAGTAATTAAATTTACACATTAAGTTAGGGTGAGAAATTTAAGGGGTAAAACTGTAATATTGACTTTAAAATCAAATATATTTGTGTTTAATTAATTTTATACACTAAATTAGGTCGAGGAATCCAAGGGAGGGTAAGAGAAGGGAAGGTTGTGGAAGATAAGAAAAAATAACGAAGGAAAGAAGAGAAAAATAAACTTGTAAAAGGAGAAGAGGTAAGGTAAGTAGTAGGATCTATGCAAAGGAAAAAGATATTCCTACACTAATAATGGAAGGAGTGGGGGTAAAAAGAATGTTACATAAAAAAAAGGAAATGCAGGTTGAGACAAGCAAGTAAAGGACTTAATAGGGATATATATATATGTTAAAATATTGTGTAAGTGCAAAGAATATTCTTATCCCTTTTGTGGATAAATTAAAAGATAAAATATATTTATTATTGATTAGATCAATCCCCTTTTGTGGATTGGACACGTCGGGTATTGTAAATGACCAAATCCACTGTTGTGGATTGGTCAAACCCTAATTGTAATAGGCTAAATGAAAAATCGGCCCCAGAATATATTAAAGTGGGTATAACTACCGAGAATGAGAATTCAGCCCAACCAGAATATATTAAAGTGGTTATAACCACCAAGAATGAGAATTCGACCCAGCCAATGAAAAGACACCCCAGTTCAGTGCCTGTCAGATTGTATAAATAAGAGAGGCCAACACCTCATTTGGACACACACTCATCTCACTCATCTAGTGCGCAAGTATTGAAGGAAGCTGCAGTTACCGGTTGCCGGAAGAAGGAAGAGAGAGAGAGGTGCATCCTTGGGAGAGGAATTTCTATGTTGTTTGGTTCATTGTCTTTGCATTGTATTGGCTATCTATATTAAGGAAGTTTTGCTCGGTTTTCTTCCCCATTAGGGTTTCCCAGGATAAATGTTGTGTATCTTGTGATTGTGTTTCTCTCAGTGATCCTATCTATATTATTGTTATCTAGTAAATTCAAAAATAACCTAATAATAGCTTAAACTTTAACTCTCTCTCTATATTCTCTCTCTATATATCCTTGTGGAATACACAATGCAAACTATAAATGTCTAATTCTTAAGGGGTCATCATGATTGTAATTCACAACACCCTCATTGTGTGAATTGTGTCATGAGATAAAAAGTCCCTGATTTCTAATTCTTAAGGGGTCATTATGATGGGTAATTCACAACACCCTCCTTGTGTGAATTGTGTCATGAGATAAAAAGTCCATTGGATATATTTGTTTGTTGTGAGATAGAAATATCCTTAAATAGGAAACAATTTATCATTAATAAAGTGAAAGTATTGTTCCTTTTGATTGAATTCTTTAATAATCCATTATTTATTTGACATGGATACAACTTTGAAATCAATATATTCTTTTATAAATGAGGGATATATTAATTTTTTTGGTTTAAGATTACTCATTTATATATAACTATTTAATCTAATTTTGCTTTATACCTTTTAAACAATTACTTAAATGAAATATTTTCAAAAAATTAATGGATCACCTTGCACAATTGCGCAAGTATAATGAGGCTCACAACCTCAATTTCTATGTCAACTCTATTATCACATTGAAGTCCTATTTATACGAATTTGATTTTGATTGACACCCTCTTGTCTTTCAAGTTTAGGGCCTTTTAGAAAACCTTTTATAACGAATTTGATTTTGATTGATACCCTCTTGTCTTTCAAGGTACAGGGCCTTTTAGAAAACCTCGAGCTAGTTACACCCAATTTTATAATGTATTTTAAAATTTAAGTGGGTTGTTAAATATTGTCCCTTCATCTCACTTTGTTCATATTATTTGTGGCTATCTCATATACTATCTATTTTCGAAAGAGTATAGTTTATGTAAAATAAATGGACTTTATGCTTATAACATGTAAGTGTATAGCTTGTGTCAATTGGGTTTAGTTCAGGTGGTTGAGAGGTTACTTGCTCATTTATTTTATAAATATGAAACTCAACACTTTTTTTTATCATACAAGATTTTTATCTTGCTCATTTATTTTATAAATATGAAACTCAACACTTTTTTTTATCATACAAGATTTTTATATCCCTGATGATGGATGGAGTGTCCACTCAAAACGTTGGGTTTCAAAACTTTATACACAATTTACATCGAGAAAAATTCCACAACAGGAATGATTGTTATCCTCCCCACCTAGGTTCAATTCCAGCAAATGACATGTTGAACTCTTAATAAGTATATTATTGTAATGGTTTTGAGCCCCATTGTTGAATAACCTTATGCCCTGAAGATTCTAAGGCTTACCCAAGTCACCATCCTCAAAATTATAAATTAAAAAAAACACTAAGACTCAAAATTATAAATTAAAGAAAACACTAAAATATAAAATGCCATTACAAAATTGTAATACAATTTCTTTCAAACTTATAATGATAGAAATATATAAAAGGATTGTAAGAATATCTCTAAAACTTATAATGATAGAAATATATAAAAGGATTGTAAAAATATCTCTAAAAAGTAAATAAAAATATAATGAATGAGATTGAAAAAAAATGTCTAAAAAAAATATAATTTTAATTTTATTTTTTATAAAACTATTTTTTGTAATTTGTTTATTTATTTTTTTAATTTGTTTTACAAAACTTTAAATACTATTTTAAAGGAATTTAGTGACACATTTAATTCTTTAAAATTAGAAATAACTTTTCCCTAATTAAAAAAATAAACCAACGAAAAAATTGTGGATCTACACTTAGTTAATACACTTATGGATCTTATGTTATGTTTAATTTTGATAGTTATAATAATCTGGCTAATGATTTTATATGAAGACACTTATATTATTTAATTTTTCATTTTAACATGATAGATTAAAAAAAAACTTATAAAACAAATATTAGAAAAGTCCCATGGCTACCATCTTCTTGTCATGTAAGGAGATCCGTAACATTAAACAGAGCCATAATTCCCATCTCGTTGTCATTTACGATAACTTGTAACATCAAAATCATTGAATGTGGATTCACATAAACCCATTGTAAGTATAAATAAACAAGACATATGTGGCAATGTCCCTGCCAGATATTTGCATGAGCCTAATCAGCTGGCAGGTTTATGCCACATGGCCTCACAAGGTCCAACATGCCCACTGTGGCAATGTCCCTGCCAGATATTTGCATGAGCCTAATCAGCTGGCAGGTTTATGCCACATGGCCTCACAGGGCCCAACATGCCCACAAGCACTGAGCCCATGAGCATGCAACACAAAATATTCGGGCACAATGATGCACAAAAAACCTTAAGCATATGATGATTTAAATACCTTGAGCATTATATCATGTTAATTGTTTGAAACTAGTTGGTCCATAATGATATAAATTATTGAAGACATTCATGGATTGAATGTGTTGTTAATATAGAAATAGCCAAATAAAAACAACCCACATCAGATGTTACGAAACTTGTAACCAGAAAGGAAATCAAAACAGACACAACAGGTAACACTAACCTTTTTTATGAAGTAACCATTACAACCAGTATATGTAATGACTTCTCTAAATTTCATTTGTAATTTACACATGCAACTTTGTTGTTCTCAGAATCAATGAATGTAAACTTGCCAAGAAAATAACTATTGTGCATTGTTGTGCGAGTCCAAAATCATGTACTGTACAACTAGACCAGGCCAAATGGATTTTCAAATCCTTTACACTCCACGTTGGATGGAAATGTAAAGATAATTCTGGGAATTTCTACTACTAATGAAAGATTAAATGATGAGAAAATTACTGTCCACCATTCTCAATCCTAAGTGAGCCTTCAATATCCCAACCTCCACTCCATGGCGTGGATCCATAGGTCACTCCCCCACGAATTTGCTTATGTAAATGTTCTAAACTCACAACCCGTTTCATAGAGGGTGTCTGCCCAGACGCAGAGGATGACAGAGACCCACTGCGCGGAGAGCCACAAATTCTTCTTACCGCCATCATTAAGGACTTTTCCTTGCACCATCCCATAGCACAACAATATTTCATTTACGTAAAATCTCTTTAATTTTTTGTATTTACAATATTTGAGATTTAACGTTGGGACATAGATTTACCCACCCAGATTCAGGCAACTGTAACGTCGCTAGTTCGAGTTCGTCGCTCAGTGTTTTCTCCCGCTAACAAGATGGATGGAGCTTTCCTTTTTCTGCAGATTGGCATGGTGGATATGGCTTTCGATACCTTGATGTACCCCGTTATCTTCTTGATGTCATCCCATTGCACGAGTTTGACGATGAAGTCTTCGACTCCTTCATCTAAACACCCGCAAATAATTTGACAACATCGTTAAATATACTCAAGGAAATACTTTCCACACATGTAGATACTACATACTATATTTTCATAGCCTTCAGTGCAGGTTAGTTTTTCTTGTCATTGATATTTGCTCAATATGAAAAACCATTAACTGTGATAGTGGTTGTTTTACTGTTTACAGTTAGGTGCCATCATTTTATCTAGGGTTGAGTGAGTTAGGGTTCAAAAACAATAATATTGTATGAGACTACCTGGTGGCTACAAATATACGATAATATTTCTTTAAAAATTCCAAAACTTAGGCCACAATAGAATCGCTTTAAAAATTTCAAAACTTCAACCCCAAGCTTTCTTTAACACTGTTTAAGAATTAGCACAGACATAAGTCACTCGTGGCTGGTGAACGCCCAAATAACCTAGTTCTGGGCATTAAATAACCGCAGAACCCTGCTCATTAAATAACTGATGCTGTAAGAGTGATGCTGTAAGAGCTTCAAGTAGGAAAATCCAGTCCAGTAAATAATAGTTGTAGTAAAAATAGTGGCTGGTGAGGTTGGGCTCTCTAGAAAATGAAACGTTAATCACTTAGAGGTGGTAATCAGCGAGCTATCGACTAAGAATATTCCAGCAATATTTAATCTTGTCCATACAAAACTGATTAATCACTAAAAACATATTAAATATGCCAATTGTCAATAGGTCTACGCCTTTCTGCTTAATTAACAATAATCAACTAATCAACTAATCAACTATGTGAATATATGTGAATATAGGAAAATTCAAAGCGAAGTTTTTACTATCAAAATAAACAGAAAACTACATAGCTACATCTACAACTACAAGAAAAGTAATCTAGTTGCATTGTTCTAATATCGTAACTGATAATCTCCAGTTCAATTCCGCTCGCTCCCCCTGCACTCAAACCTAATCAGTCACAACTACTTACGTTGCATGTATCGTGTCTCTCGAAAACTATGGAATCGGAAAAATCACAATACATGTAATAAAGAGCATTGCAAGTTCTGATATCGGTGAAACGCAGGGACTTGGAACCGGGGCCGTACTAAATACAATAGAGAAATTTGCTGGATTTATAGTATCGTGAAAATATAACTGAGAAGAGAAGGAAGAAAGCGGTTGTACCAGTGTTACTGTTTTCCTGAGCCGATAATTCCCCATATTGTTGGTTCTGGTTGTGAAATTGTAGCCATTCCGGATGTTGTAGGTTTTGACCTGCAAGGACAAAATCCATTGAAAATATAGTCAAGTTTCCATTGTTGCTACGCTTCAGGCCATTCTCCTCCTCTTCATCCTCCCACTGCCCAACGCCCGTCTGTGCAAGAAAATACTCCACCGTTGCGGCCTGAGTAGTAGTGAGGAGGCAGTGAGAAGGTGCATGCAGGCAGATCGCCATGGGGACAGTCATCGATTGCAGCAATAGTACAAGCAACAACAACACATGCATGACTGCAATGACATGACAAGCATCGCCTCCGCCACCTGTTCCTAGTAATCAACATTCTCTCTGGTCAAGGCTGCACAACATTAATGGGGGTGACGACATATAGCTGCCACCCCCGGCTCCCGTACCTGATGCCAACATCAGGCTAAGAAACTTTAGCCTTAAACCATGCTTTAATTCCTTGGGAAACGTGTACTCAAATAATGGAAATTTCCCAAAACATAATGTCTCTACTATTACAGGGACATAACAAACAAATTTTGTGTTCCAATGACATTTTTGTAAAATAAAAAGTCCAGAGATTATACTATTTCATTAAGAGAAATAACAATAATTGATCTTGAATTGTATGTGAAGTTTCCAAATAACTATAAAGCTCTAGTATGTGAAGTTTCCAATAACTATAAAGCTCTAGTTATGTACACTATACATTTTCGAAAACAAAAACATACATTGTAAGTAAGCTATACATGTGTTCATATTGTAAAACAAAAGGGATGGTTATTATTATTTTGATTTACAAAACCTGTATATTTTGTTTGCACATGTTTGGAGTTTTTAGGTAGTTGATTGTTTGTAACACAACATTAATGTATCAAAACTATGAAACAAAAGAGTTTTGAGACACAAGAGCTTCATTTACTGGTAGAGTTGTATCTTGCTTCAAAAGTAGCATGAAGTCAAAGATAATGTATGGAATAAAAACATTATGAAGCTCAATTCATAGTGGTGGGGAGATATGAGCCTTGTTTGTAGAGGAGTATGAGACTCCCTCTACTGGTTTTGTGATAGCCTCAATACCTTTCACCTTCAATAGCACCAAAGAATCAAGGAGGCAAAGGTCAACAACATTATTTTATAATATCAAATGATAATTATAATAATTTTTGAGATATTGCAATACTGTGGGAAAAACACTCTTATTACTATCAGATGTTTCCATAGAGTTGCCCTTTCACATTAGATTCATGAAAACCAAAGTTTGTGCTTGATCACATCTTCAATAGGGTGACCCAGACATTCATGTGGCCATTAACACAAGTGGTTAGCTATACCGGTTTTTGCTAATGTTGTTAGGAATTTCACTAGTTATGTGCCAATAGGGATTTGTTAAAATCCCCCTAGGTTAGGTATGTTACAAATTATATTGTATGAGTTTCCACCTTGTGATTTTGATCACATTTATGGATATTTGATGTTGGTTCCTTAGAAATTTTGGATCGACTTGGGGGGATTCATCTTCATGGAGCCCCTTCTCTTCATTGCATTGGATCACTTGATGGAGATCTTTGGTTGGAGGAGATTCACTTCTTCTTGGTTGGATGATTGTTCTTTCTGCTTGGTGGTATTCTCACATGTGATTGCCTTTTTTTTATCACCCCTTGGTTTCAATTTTGATGGATGAGGAGCATTCTATGTATTATGATATTGTATATATGCTTATATTAGATTAATGATAATTCTCTCTGTTGTTTTTCTTCATATGAGATATGATCGATATATTATTACAATGATGAATGTTCCATATATAGAGAACATATGGTGACCATCCATGAAAGGATGCGTCCCTTGGATAATCAATAACTATTTATTATTATCATTTACTTATTATATATATATATATATATATATATAATTTAATAATCAATAACTATATTATTAATTATTAATCTAAGAGAATGTCTTCCCGATGTTGTCCAAACATCAACACTCCCTCTCAACGAGGGATACTTTCTCCATCATGCCAAGCTTGTCTCTGAAGTATACAAACTTCACCGTAGACTCATGACACGTTTTTGTCAGTCTTGGGAGATCTCTCTCTCCCACCTGAACCAAGGAGAAACTCCGTTTGCGGATCCCCCTCTGAGCCAATTGACTCTCTCTGCGATCAGGCTCACTCTGGGTCTACATGTAAATAACATATAGCATCATTCCTTGTCAAATCACCATGACTAGGACAAAGACCACACCAGGATCTTTCACCATAGGTACACACCTGTGAGTGAATGTCAATATGCTAACTGACATGTGTAAAACACTTCAAGCACCCCGAGTCCATATTATTCCTTGTCATGATCAAGGAAGGACTATGCCTGGACCCATTTACCACAAGTGCACCTTTATGATAAATGTATATTATCTCCCTTGGTATGTAGCCCAATATAGGAGAAGGTTTGCCCAATGTTGAAACATCAACATTCCCTCTTAGCTAGGGATGTATCTTTCAACATTAGTACACAACTACTATCCAATGGTACAAGACCACTGCTAGTAGCACACAACCATTGTCTAGTGACACATAGTCACTACCAGTGGTACACAACCATTATAGTAGTACACAACTATTATCTAGAGACACACAATATCCACTAGTTACACAACCATTGTAGTAGAAAAAGGTATGTCACACATGGAACTCCCATGTGGACTTCTATAGGGTACTCCCTCTAGAAACACTAGGGTCGACTCCCCATAATGTGTGACGTCAAGGTAAACTCCTTTGACATGTCCTCATGAGCTCTCCATAAGGGATGTGTCCTCATGTGCTCTCCACAAGGGACGTTGGGTTATAATACCAAACCCACTTATCCCTTATCATATAATTGTCCCACTTATCCCTTCTCAGTTAAGTGTCCTCACAGATCAACTCAAATAATTTCACAGAGGAGTACGATATGGATAATGTCTGTCACACATGACACTCCCATGTTGACTTCTAGAGGCTACTCCCTCTAGAAACACTAGGTTCAACTCCCGATAGTGTGTGATGTCAAGGTCAACTCCCTTGACATGTCCTCATGTGCTCTCCACAAGGGACGTTGGGCTATCCCTTCTCGGATAAGTGTCCTCACAGATCAACACACTTATTCCTTCTCGGATAAGCCCAAACCCACTTATCTCTTCTCGTATAAGTGTCCCACTTATCCCTTCTCAGATGAATGTCCTCACAGATCAACTCAACTCAGTCAAAAAGGAGTACGATATGGAGAATGTCTCAGGAAGCTGTAAACATCAACACTCCCTCTTAGTGAGGGAGGCATTCTTTGCCACGCCAAGTCTATCACGAAAGTACTCGAACTTCGTTCTAGTTTGGTAAGAACATCATCAACCTGCTCATCTGTAGGAAAGTACTACACCAATACTTCCTTCCTCTGCACCATGTCTCATAATAACAGTGGAATCCAACACATGTCCAAATAAATCTGCAAGGATATTGTAGAGCCACACTGCTTCACGGACTTCCACACTCAATGCAATGTACTCTGCTTCTGCGGTGCTCAAGGACACATAAGTCTGTTTCCTGCTACACCAGGAAACCATGGTAGATCCCAAAGTGAAGCAACACCCAAAGGTGCTCTTCCTATCCACTGTGCTCCCTGCCTAATCAGATTTAGTATATCCCTGCAATATCATGTCAATACTGAAATTATATCTCAGACCATGTACAAATATTCCTTGAATGTATATCAACACATGCTTCGCAACAATCCAGTGTGTTTGTCTCCACTGACTCATAAACTGGCCAAGTGTACTCACTGCATAAAAAATATCTGGTATGGTGTTAAACAGATACATCAATGATCCAATCAACTGTCTGTATAGAGTCATATCAATTTTGTCAGAATCGGAAGAAGACACACTTAGTTTCTTCATATTCATCACCATTGGTGTAACCACATGATTCCAGTTCAACATCCCAAACTTCGTCAATATCTCAACTATGTACTTCCCCAGACTCAAGAAGATCTCATCAGTTCTCCACCACACCTGTAGTCCCAAGAAGTAGTGCATCATACCAAGGTCCTTCATCTCAAACTCAGAGGCCAACACATACTTGCATTCAACAATAAGGCTCTCTATACAGGTGAGGAATAAATCATCAACGTAGAGGACCAAAATCAGGGACTCACCATTAACAATATTGTAGTATAGGCTTGGATGGACAACACTTTTTTTGAATCCCAAAATCATCAGGTGTCCATCAATCCTCACATACCAAGCTCGAGGTGTCTGCTTGAGTCCATACATGGCCTTCTTCAACCTGCCCACATGAGACTCCTTCTCACGTATCACAAAACCATCTGGTTGCTCAATGTATGCTTTTTCCTCAATCTCTCCATTGAGAAAGGTTGTCTTCACATCCATTTAATGAACTCTCCAACCCATGGATGCTGCAGGGGAAATAATCATCCAGATTGAAGTGTATCGATAAATAGGAGAAATTGTCTCCTCATAATCTATTCCGTCCACCCGAGAGAATCCTCTAGCAAAAAATCTCATTTTGTGCCCCTCGATGCTCCCATAAACTATGTGTTTGATCTTATAGATCTATTTGGAAGTCACTATAGACTTCCTCGTAGGTCTCATAACAATATACCACACATCATTCTTCATGATGGACTGATACTCTATCATGAAATCTCTCCATACTGTATGACTATTTTCCTCCTCATAACAGGAAGGATCAAAATGAATGATGTGGCTCATAACTACGACATAACACGAATATCTCTGAGGTCTCTTGCTCACTCGAAAGGTACCATGAGGACTTGCATGTCCTTCTGCCTCCTATAGAGTCCGACGAGCCCATGCATGTCTCTTTTGAACCATTGAAATATCTCTAGGAACATTAATTGGAGCTACAGGATCGATGAGACCAATTTGATCAATAGACTCAATTGTCTCCCTCTAAAAGGTAATGTCATCTTGTACCATATTTGACATATAGAGGTTTCCTTATGAAATCAATGTCTAAGACATATCGAGGTTCCCTCATGGAACCAATGTCTCACAAGACATATCGAGGTTTCCTTGTTAAACCATTGTCTTGGTTCCTTCATCTCACCATCTGAGGCATATCAGGATGAATTCTACATCCTCCCCTACTAGTCCACACGGGACCCTCCGGGGAGAATGTCTCATGATGTTTCTTCAAACATCAAAACTCCCTCTAGAGTTGGAGGTTCAGGATGAATTCTACATCCCCCCCTACTAGTCCACACAGGACCCTCCGGGGAGAATGTCTCATGATGTTTCCTCAAACATCAAAACTCCCTCTAGAGTTGGAGGTGACTCCTCCTCTGTCTCTACTCCCTCTGACACTGAAGGTAGCTCTTTCTCATTTTCTAGAGGTAACTCAATCTCTGTTCCCTCTGGATATAGTATAGCCTTCTCTACTTGGATCTATCACCATAGTTGTGCTACAGTCGGTCTTGACTGGCTGTATCCATGATCACTAGAATTGTCTTTGCTATTTGGCATGGTCTCGTCCTGGGAGGTACATTTCTCCTAGAGACTTCCTATCTCTAAGCATCATGTATGGAAATGTATCTCCTTGATATCATGTTGGAAGGTCTTTCCCTCCATGTCTGCCTCCTGTGACTGTCATTATGGATCCTTCTCAGAGACATTACTTGTGACTTGCCCGGAACAAGAAACAAGAGCAAAAAAAATAATCTCCTAGAGGAGATCAATTTATCTTGTGCACAACTATATACAATGACCCTCCAAATGATATGTCTTCTACTATGACCAACACACATCCATCATATACTCAATTTAATACGGATACCAACACAAATCCATCATATACTCGATGTCATATGACTACCAACAGACATCCATCATATACTCGATTTCATATGGCTAACCATGTTGATTTTCTAGTGTTAAATTAGACAAGCACAATTTTCTGCAAATGGTAATTACTTCCAATGATATACGATATTACTTTAGTAAACTATAGAACATCACTAAGTAACTCAGAAAATTTCAACATCTTAGAAACTTCGGTCTCTTCCTTAGATCACTTCCCACGTGTGAGAGATAAAAAAATACGTGTGTCCATTTTTGTGTCTTTCAAGTGTCTTTTTATAGTAATATTAGATTGATCCAACATACACGTCTCTTTGAAAATTAAATTTTAAATTAAATTAAATTTTCTTTCTTATAAATAGTTGGAGAATACGTCACGTAACTACCCAAAGATTAATTTGGTTATAATCCATCCACATAGTATTTGACTTTGTTAAATTGTTCCTCCACTCCATAATTCATGCCATTCTTTGCATAAATATAGGTAGAAGTAAATATGCAGTACATTCCTCATATTTAGGTAATTAGACATTTTTACTAGAAATTAGTGCCCACCATAATTTATGGAATTCTTTCTATAATTTAGGTAGGAGTACAAATTAGATATTTTGTACATAGAGATTGTACCAACCCCATAAATTTAACACTCCCAACATTTTACTCTACTCTCATTTTCGTGGGCCCTCTTGTGAAGGAGTCAAGCCCAGTCCTGCTCTTATACCATGTTGTTTTTTTTCATATGAGATATGATCGATATATTGTTACAATGATGAGTGTTCCATATATATAGAACATATGGTGACCATTGGATAATTAATAACTATTTATTATTATCATTTAATTATTATATATAATATTTAATAATCAATAATTGTATTATTAATTATTAATCTAAGAGAATGTCTTCTCGATGTTGTCCAAACATCAACACTATCCCCCCAAGGGGTTAGATAATGATGGTTAGGAAATATATGTTTCATGATTGTTGAAATTTCCCAATTATGTTGACATGATGATGTGGTATTATTTGGTGTCACTAATAGGGGATTTATACACGGTCCTCGTGTGTTGGATGTGTGATGGGGGACACACTTGATGGTTGGATGGGTTATCCTTTTTTTTATATCCCTTTCTCTTATGATGTTGCTATGGTGGGATGATTCATGTTTCCTTTATGGGATTTTCTTTAGTGATTTAACTTTATAATGTCACATTTGCTAGAAATCACCTAGGGCATAATGCTTTTCATGATGTTAATACACTCATTGATATGTTATTTCCCATGTTTAAGTTAGCAAGGGGGGTATTACATTATGATTTGATGGTGATCTAAACTTTTCCTAAGGTTAGATGGTGATTTGATGAAATAATCCCTTGGTAGTGATGTAATTTAGGTTGGAATTTATGTTTTGTTGTTAACATGGAGGGGTTTTTCTAGGGAGACCATCTTTTATTTACATGGTACAACACTTTATTAAAGTGCACCCCACAACACTTTATTAAAGTGAACCCCTCGTTGGCACACATGTTAATGGTGATTTTATTTGTTGGTTACTAATTAGGAGGAGGAACATGGTTGTATTTGAGCATTAACCTTTGTGCACACATGTTGAGGTTGATTTAACTATTTAATGGTTAAATTAATCTAATGTATCCAAATAAAGGTTAATATTTTGGACACCATATTTTATATGCTTCCTTTTCACAATTGAAGTGGTTATTTTCATTGAGTTGGATCTTTCTAGTGATGTGCCTCCCTTCGTGGGCACAATTTTGAAGGCATGTAATATTTTATTGGTTTCTTAGAGAGGTTATCACAATTATCTAATGTGAACTCTCTTGGGTTGGACACATGTCATATGGAGGAGTACTCTATTGATGGGTTCTAACCACTTTAACACATTCTCCTATGGTGCACTTCACATGGAGATATTTATGATTTGTTGGGTATAGTTACATGGCACAATTTTGTAGGGTGCACCTCTCCTAGGTTTTCTCTCATCTTTGTTGCATGGACATTTCAGCTACACTTAGCATCCTTTCACCTTCATTGGAGAGCACCCTCACCTCTTTGACTTGGAATATATATTGTTTTATTTGGGGTAGTTATGGAAGTTATTATTGGGAGGCACATGCAACATGAAGAGGGTCACATCTGTGACTTAAAATGATCTTGTACTTGGGCTCATTTATATTTTTGGAGACTATCATTGGAGGACACACATGTGGACGGTTTATTCTTAATATTTTTGGATATTCTTGGAGGGCACACTTGTGGAGAAATTTCTTGCTATTCTTAGATATATATATTTTTTCATGGAGCTTTGGCATGGTCAAAACCTTAATTCTCCCTTATCTCCTAGAATTTACTTTATGGAGATGATCCACTTGCTATTTTGGGGTTTTGACCACATATTTGCTTATCGAGAGCTCCATCCACTTGGCATCTTGCACATTCATCCATGGAGTTGGTTAACTTGGAATTCCCATATCTTGAGTGGTTGCATGCATGCATTCTTGGAGGGTGCATTTGATGTGGACACTTGGCATTTGACTTAGTTTGATGCCTGTTTTTAGTAGTGCGTTCCCTTCATGAGCATTATTTGGTGCATACTACTACTATTTTTGGATGAGGGAAAATCACCTTTGAGGGGATAGTTTTCACAAGTTGTAACATGAATGTTGACGATTAAAAATCGCAACGAAGTTTTTTGCCCGCAAAGTATTGCTAAAGCCTATTATTATAAGCTAACAGGATAAATAATACTAGTAGGTGGGACCCCCTTGTAGATTGGGAGATAATATATGGCTCTTATTTGATGTTTGTGCCACTGTTCGACACTGCTTACATGGTTGATGAGATCTTATTGGTGATGGATTGGGCTTATTATGTGTTGGTTCTATGTGAGACAAGTGAATGTTGGGTAAGGCATGTTATGTTTTGTTCTAAGCTTTAATCACATGTTACGATTGCCTATGTTAACCATTGCTACTATTGATATTTGTTCCTGGACTCATTACTTTGACACCTGCAAAACATACATGTTAGTAACAATACTAAAGAGCAGTTGGAAAAAGGAAAAAGCAATATAAACAAATGCAAAGGGAAGGACTTAAACTATGCTATATACTACTCTACATGCATTGAAAATTAAATGGTCATTGTTAACCCTAGCAATAAGCTAATAGTTATGCGATTTGATTGAGTTATATGAAGTGGTGATTTATGTTATGGCATAAGTTTGATATGGGTCACGCTATTGGTTTTAGTGGGTGATGGTTTCGATACATGTTTTAATTAATTGAGTTAATGGGAAGATTGCTAGTGTGTACTAAGGAATTAATGGAATGGGGATGGAGGTGATGTGCATTTACTGCACGTCACCCTTACTCCTTCCACTGGCTGCCACCCTAATCGGGCTATTGTTCAACTATGTTTTTTGTGGTTATGCTCCAACTTTCAAGCAGAGGGAGAACCGCTCAACCAATTCACATTTAAGGTGATTTTGATTACAGGTATGTCTTTTTTTTTGCCATCCATGAATATGCTCGAGTTATGAAATAGATATTGGCTCGGATGTATGGGTTTGTGCTTTCCTAAGTATGACAACTGTGTAAAATTGTGATTTTTCTGGAATGAATCGTTGGTGGCTTTCTCTGCGATAATGTTTGAAGTTACAGTGTATTGGATTGTTTTGAGTGTTAGCAGCCATAAAGGCTCTCTGTCATCCTTGCCGATTTAGTGGAGGGTTTCATTTGGTTTAGAGTGGCTCGCTGTCTCCATGCCTACGTATTCCATACCCAATATTTTGTTGTTATGGGGTTTTGAATGCATTGTGTCACTGCGCTTTGCTTCACTTGGGTATGAGTTCGTCCATGTTACTAATGTTGCACAGTGGGTTGTGATGGCCGTTTGCCAAAGGGATTTCTTAAGTTGACTGTTATTTCTCGTCCCTGTCCTATCTCAACATTCTCAGGTTGGCTGGGAGACCCACGAGGGTTATACCCTACTTGTTTTAAGTCTTGCTCCAAGGTCAAACTAGAGCCTTTCTCCTCTGTTCATGGTCTCCTCTATCACATGGATTTTCACCCTATCTGCGAATGACATTTGTGGTATACCTTGTGCATACACCATTGGTCTCGGAGGTTCTCTTCCGATGTTTGGGGACGCCTCCATGTCTCCCTGTGTTGGTCTACAAGGCCAATTCTTGGTTACTCCAAGCTCAGTTTTGATAAGGGAAACCCATTATGTCATGTTGGATACATGGTCGATGGTTATGAATTGGTGACGCATCGTCGATAATGTTTTATTCTTAACTCGTCTCTGTTGATTACCCTTACAATGTTTTCTTATTGATACTTAGTCACTGCAATTGGTTGATTGAAGAATGGGGTTGATGCACAATCATTGTATTTTGCATTGAGGTTATCAGAATGTTAAATCATCATTAGTTTACAATTGATTAATGATGCTTCGCGCATGATGCATTGGTATGTGTGGCGTTTCTACAACATGAGTCAATGATTACTGTGACTACGTGTTTTTAATGGCCAAATGGTTATTGCAATCAGGATGATTATGGATTTTTCATCTAATGTATATGTTGTGGTTATTTTATTGCATAATCAAGCATGGAAATAAGTTTTTACAGAGTATGGTTTTGTTAATTTGAGCAATACTGTTGCTGCCTCCTTGTATTGGATTGATAGCTTGACACGATAGGTTGAGTTAATAATACTGTGACTATGTGTTTTAAAATTTTCAAATGGGAATGTTGCGTCGTGGTAATTATGGCATGGTTATCTGCTGTATTTGTTATCGATATTATTTGATTGCACCATTAGAGAAGGTCATAGGTTTTTTAACATGGCTTTGTTGCAATATTGATCGACTTGTGTTATGAGATCAGACATGCTATTGCTACCTCGTTATATTGGACTAATAGCCCAACCTTGTGGATGTTTAGATTTAGAGTGATTGAACCTGTACAGTCGTGGAATTGCTCTTGTGTTTTGTCGAATGTCTGTGTATTCCAAAACATAGTATGTGTTGAACGATGATGGATGTCTGTGAGTTGGAATGGCAAGTCAAGATCTTGCATTTAAAATATTGATGGTTGTATGTGGCCATACGTTACGTGTATTGATGAATATCATGTTTCATAGAAGAAACAAACATAGGGTCTGCGACAGTATAACCTCATTACAATCCAATTATTAAATGAATTAAAAGACATAATTGAGCACAACCTTTGAGTTGTATTTGATGATTGAAATAATTCGTGAGTAGTGGTTGATTTTGATGCTGAACAGAGTGGAAATAAGTGACTGTTTATGCATTTGGGAATTGTTTGGAAATATTAAATGGATGAATGAGAGGAACAATGCTCCCCTACATATTGTTGTGGAATGCATGCTGTCTTGTTTGATGACACTATGTTAAATATTTGATTACGAACATGGAGCAAGTTAATGCACATGATTGTTTGAACTATACACAGTAATTGTTTGGGGTCTCAATGATCATTTGGTTGGTGTGTTTCCTTTTGCAGAATGGTTTTATGGATCACTTAATAAATTTTATGAAAAAAAATCGCTCTCTTTCCCTACCATTATTTATCTTTCCGCTAATTACAACCCCCTCGCCTTCCCACATTCATTTTTCAGTCCCTGTTCTAAAATTTAATTACAGTCAAGAAGAATTTTGTATTGAAGCAATTTTAGAGTCGCATTTTCATGATTGGATTACAATGATGTTTTATTTGGTTTGTGTTACAGTTGATTGTTTGTGGTCTTTGAGCAATCACCGTGGTTCTTTTGCCTCTCACTTTATCATTTTTTGCTAAATACAAGCCCCTCACATATCCCAGGACCTTTTGTTCACCCCCTGCTCATTGACAAGAGTTAAACAATTTATATGGATTAGATTGCATGAGCCTAATATGTTGCTGAGCCAAAATCTATTTCATATTTTTTTAAGAGTTATCATGTATTGTTGTTAAAAGGACTATTTTCTAATCAATCACACATGTAGGAATGATTTTTTTCAGCCGAGGTAGCCATGGGAGAGGAAACCGAGGGAGAGGTAATTAGAACAGAGGCCCAAGAAGGCCAAGGTTCTCCATACACTTTGATGCCGATTCGCAAGAGCTAGTCTAGTTGTTTTAGGCCAGATTTTTCAATTGTATTGGGTAAGGAATGGTCCAAACTAGGCCTAAAAGGCCTCCCTTCTAAGATCCAAAAGCCTCTAGTATTCCCGGGCCCCCTAATGTCTCATTGCAACCCAAGGTTCCCAAAAATGATGGATGGCAATATATTTTCCACCCGACAGTCTCCCAACATCGTGGTTGGCCCAATTTGTCCTTACCTGCTCCCTCGCCTATTAACCGGATTTCCCAAGTTGCACCTGTCCACTCACCAGTTCAGTCCTCTCATGCTAGCAAAATGTTGAAAACCGAGCCCCACATGCCTTTGACAAAGGAAAATCCACTTCTTCCCCTTCCTCACCCTCCAATGGCTTTGAGAAATCCGTGTCTTCCCAGATGCATTTGAGGGACGATTGTTCTCACGTGATCAACGAGATTAGGCCTAAAGTCTCAGCGCAACCAAAGGAAAATTCAAGAAAATCAAAGGATGACAGCAACAATCAAGGAAAGATTGCATCTCAGAATGGGAAATATGGCTTTTGAGTTTTTATTTTATCTATTGTTGATGACAGTTGACTTCAGAAGTTTTTGGACAACATGTTTTATTTTTGGATATATGCGTAATGTACTTTTGAAAACAATGTCAATTATAAATGAGATAAATTGCTAAATGTGCATGTGATGATGGGAGTCACAAGGATATATGTTCTTGTTTAATTGAATATTTATGTTATAATTGTTAAGAGCTAAATGGGAGTCACAAGGGGTCCCACCTAATAGTTATTATTTAAAACCCTTATTATGATTTATTACTTTTCCCCCCTTAACTAAAAAGTTGTTTGAGTTTTTTTGTTAAATTAACTAATGAGGTGGTTCAACTAATTCAACCAATTCTAATTTGCTTAAAGGCAAAAGGAAGGGGAGGAACAAGAGGAGGATAGAAGGATAAGCATACTAAGGTTTCCTCTTTGAGTTTATGTTGAGATAGTTCCTTTTTCATTCATTCCTTAATTTATCACAAGCCTAATTCTCTTTTATGATAGTAGGGTCTTATTATAGACAACAACATTCAAGGATGAATTACATCATTCAGACACTTGTTTTTTAGAGGTGTTGATCTATCTTTGATAGTCTGTGTAGACTTGTCTATTTGTGAATTAGTTTTCAGGACTGACAAAGGCTATTGTTTTATATTTGAACCTTGTACAATATCTACTGCAAAAAAATATTCAGTAAAAGAACATAAAAGACACAATGACAAATACAAACATTACACAGAGATTTTTCCCCTGAAAACCCAAACTGGGAAAACCAACATATTCTATATTTATTTATATGTGATACACTGTTTACAATACAATATACATATAGGAGCCAACAACATCCAAAACCCTAACCCAATGAACTAGATTAGTCCACAACCCTAATTCCTTAACCGAAAATAGAAAGCCATCGAAAAAAACCATGTGCCGAAAAACCGCCTAAATATGTGACACGTTTCCTGAGGCAGAAAAAACAATATAACACATACCCAAAAATTGTGCAGAGTCGAGTGGGAAAAAATCTGTGGCAAGATGATCCAACTTTTAGAGTTCAATTTTAAATTTCTATCAGAGGTCCTTTTGTATGTTCCATCGGGGATGTCTAAGTTTGACTTTGGTCCGAAATTTCTGTATGAGATTTTGTAAAGAAAATGACTCTTTGGTGAATTGGAATGAAATAAAGGATTTCTTTATGTCTCATCTGT